>JBBPCY010001968.1:2500-15000 GCA_037974405.1 Brachyalestes nurse
ACTTTACACAGATCAGTTACGTGATACTTGCTCCTGTGTGTGTTTTCTCAGGCTGGGCGGAGCTCAAAGCGACAGCTCTTTCTGCTGCCTGGCGGAATCGAGCGACACCTTAAGATCAAAACCTGTTCTGTAAGTCTTTTTGTTCCCTTTCCACAAAAAATCACATTCACACAGTTTCCCTCTTACTCAGTCCAAACATGGCCAAATTTATTTTTTTCAAGTTTTTCCACATCTTTTCTGTAAATACACAGAAACGTCTCCCAACTCTTTCAAACCTCATCCAGCTCTTCACTAGGATACAGACCTGATGCACATTAACCTTTTCTAGTCCAAAAATGAAGAAGCAAAATTTGGGCTCCAACCATGTTCTGCTGGTCGACTGTTTGTGCTCAGTTTGATTTCTGCTGAGTTTTGACGTACTTTAGTAGATGTGTTTAACTGCTCAGGAGGGTCATTACTAGACTGGGAAGGCCCTGAGTTCGATTCCTAGGTGGGTGGGGGGCCGAGGGTCCTCTCTGTGTGGATGTTGTCCCAGTGTCCGTGTGGGTTTCCACCGGGTTCTCCAGTTTCCTCCCATAGTCCAAAGACTTGCGTGGCAGATGAATTGGAAATGCTGAAATGCCCCCAGATGAACATGCACATAAATGTGTTTGTCTGTGTGTCTGCCCTGTGATGGACTGGCAACCTGTCCAGGATGTTTCACCTTTTTGCTTGCAGTGCCTAGCACCACCCTGGTGAAGAATAAATGGGTCAGATAATGGATGGTTTTACTGGGGCATATTCTAAATAAGTGGAGGGGCACGTACCAACCTCATATTGTCCTTGGACATGTACTTTTATTTCCCAACTGTGTGATTTTATTCTTGCTTTATCCATGCTAGCTAGATAATGCAAGCTTGCAGAATAAACAGCTTTTAAGAGCACATTGTCTTTGTGAAAATGAAATGTAACGCTGTTCAACTCAACTAATTGCATATGTTGTTTAATTAATGACCCTTATTTAGTGGTCTTTGCTAGGTTTTAAGTGGTTAGCCCGTACCCATGCTAATTAATGCTAAGAGTTAGCATCACACGGCATGCTGTGCTGTTAATTACCTGTCTGTCATGTTTTCTTACCTACATACTGAGGAGAGCTGATATATAGCCTGAGGCTGCATTCCATTTGAACTAAGAAGTTGGAATTTACGAGTTCCTCATAGGAAATTTCAACCAGAATGGCCTGTGAAGTCGGATTTCCAAAGGTGAAGGAACCTCACCAACCCCAGCCTCAAAATCCAAGATGGCTGATCCCTGCATCAGCACTAGTGAAAGCTGTAAATAGTGTTTATTAGCACTTCTGACATACTGGTGGCTCATTAGGTCAGTAGTACACTGTGCTGTCCGGCTTCTGTCTGTGTTTGCAAATTTTGTGCGCAAAACACTGGTAAAATGTTTTCATTAGCTTGTACTGACAGCAGTAGCTAACAATAGCTAACCCATCTGGACCCTAGCTTTGCCACTTGTCGTACTAGAATGTGGTCGACTCAGGTGACCCGTCATTCCCAGCTCCGACCTCCCAATTCCAGGGTGAAAATGTAATGCGGCATGATTATGGAAATGAAAAGTGTTCTAAGGACAGGTGATGTGGCATTATGGGAAATGTAGTCTGAACACCTCCCGTCCCCAAAGTATATTTTGTAAAAGTCCTTTACAAAATCATTTCTACTGATTGGTGTGTGTACCAATATTATCTGTCTGTGTTTGTAGGTGGCACTAGATGTCATAGAGGAGCTGTGTTATGAGATGGCTCTACAAAGACTGGAGGCCATGGACGAGTACACAGTCTTCATTGTTACCAACAGAGGTACAAATCATGCACGTCATACCACCCAAACATCACATTCCATGAATAATATACCTGAACAGCCTTTATCATGTTATTTATCATATGATCTATCATATTATCATATACACCCAGCGACGAATAGTGTTACTTTTTAAACACAGGAATTTGTGAAGGGCTCAGTCAGTCAGAACAGAGGTCATTTATAGAAATTAGTCTTAAAGGCACAATAATAAAAAGCTTGTTTGATTCTAAGAGATAAAAAAAGGGAAAACAGTCATGTGGAAAGTAATGATAGTTGTGACTGTTTTTGGGCCATAATGATAGTCAAATGCTGGGCAGGCTCGCAATTTATGAAATATATATTGCATGCAGGCCCTTTAGTGTGGGAGGCGTTTAGCTGCAGGACCTGATTGTCTCGTTCACGTGCCACAGGTCAGAATGTGCGTCCGCTGAACAAGAGGGAGTACATCCTGGACATCGCGACAGAGGCGGAGCAGATTGACAGCAACTACAGCTTCTGGTTCCGGCGGGTCATTTGGGCTCAAGCTCTGAAGTTTGACAACGAACTCAGCGTTACAATCCATTACAATCAAGTATGAAACCTCTGTGTCATGATGAAATGATGCCTTTATATACACTTTAATCTTCCCTATGGGCAAAATATCATTTTATGAATTAAAACCATCAAAAGTTGCTACTCTCAATCCAAAATCTGACTAAGGGTGAGACTAATCAGCACAGACTAGGCAACGGCAGCTGAGCTATAGTCTCTAATGTACACTGAGTGGACTTCCAGTAAAGTGGCCAATGAGTTTCTAATTAAAACAGTTAATTCTCCTCCCACCGTGTGTATTTGTGTGTGTGTGTGTGTGTCTGCGCAGGTTCTTCCTGACTATATGAAGGGGCTGCTCAACGTGCTGCCGCAGGGGAAGGTCAGCGAGCAGCAGTTCAATCAGATTGCCAAACTTGCGGCCCTGCAGCACAAAACCAAAGACAGCCTCTATGCGCCCACTATGTATGTTCATAATGTTCATAATGCATTTGCACTCTGTTTATGTCTGTGACCCTTTGAGACACCTGCTATCTAATATATCATTTTCGACACATTTGAGGGCCTGTCCTACATTTTCCTCACGTTTTGTAATTGTCCCTGAAGTCCGTCATTGTCCCTGAAGTTTGTCATTTTATGCACCGGTCAATTAGCTTTATTCCGATAGGTTAGTCTGCATTGTGGCTCATTCAGAAAGCAGTCTGGGTTAAAACCCTTAAAGTAATTTCAATGTGAATGATCTCAACTGCTGTATGTGTATGAGAACTGTATGGATTAGATTTTGAAACTTGAACAGTAACAACGCTGTATGAAACATGTATATTTATAAATCCATATTACCATATTCTGCTCTGTTGTACTAGTGATAGGTGTCAAAAATGACTTCAAAAACATATTGAAATTGGAACTCTCAATTCACCTGAATTGGTATTACAGACAGTTACAGCTGCAGTAAAAAAAATAAAACAAATAAACAAATAGCAGCAAAATTTGAAACATCTGTCCGATCATTTTTAAAGTAATTATACTCATATGATTCCAGTATAATCCTTAGCTCTCAGCTACAGTCCACAAGATCCCATAAACATGCCTAATTTCATGCACTTCCTGCCATACCTGATCTACCTGATCTTAACACACCTGATCAAACTGATCATCAGGCTCTCGATGAGCGAGTTTAATTGTGTTCCCAGATGTGAGAACAGTTGAAACTGAGCAAGACGACTGCTTTCCAACACTGACTCTGAGAACCAACAAGCTACTAGAGAGCTGCAGTTATTACTTTGTGCATAATGGAAGAAACACTGATCTGCTGTTTTAACATTTCACATTTTCCACCATTTTGTGAGAGGGAACATCACACTAGACCAGCAATACAAAGTGAATATATGTTAACATCTTTACAAGCTTTAGATAAAACATTGAATATCTTTTAGATGCTTCAGATGTTTTTAATGCAGAACAATCCAAAATGTTAACGTGCATCACTTTTAGCTAACAGCTAAGCGCTAAAAGGCTACAAGGACTCCTTTGGGGCACTAACAGTGTATTTTTTTAGTGGCTTCTGATATTTATAACTGAAATTGACTGCCTATAGTCACATTTCACCACTGTTACCAAAATTCAGCAAGACAATCTATAGACCTCATATCTATATCAAAACATGCTGCTTAGCTAACCTCATATTTAATTTCTTTCTCTCTCTCTCTCTCTCTCTCTTTCTCTCTCACTCTTTCTCTCTCTGTAGTCATGAGATAGTGGAGTGTATTCCAGCACAGCTGTTTACCAGACAGGGACCACAACAGTGGATGCACCTGGTCACGCAACACGTCCATGCAGTCCAGAGCCTCAACCCTCACCAGGCTAGAGCGCAGTTCTTGGGTATCCTCTCTTTTACACACACACACACACACACACACACACACACACACACACACACTTCTTAACTCTTAAAGGACCAATTCTGTTAAACATATAAAATACATACAGGTTCCCCCCAGTCTCCAGAGTTGCACATACATTTTAGTACTTAGCACAAACACCAGAATGTCTGTCAGGCATCTAAAGCCCAGATAACAAAGTAACATACACACTGTTACTGATTCATTTCCTCAATCTAGTGAAGTTCACTAAATCCTGTGTCTTTACATTCATGTGTGCTATCATGCCCATGTCTCAGAGTGTGTGTTCGTGTTGTAGGGTTGGTGTGCGCCTTCCCCATGTTTGGATCTTCCTTCTTCTACATCCAAAGCAGCAGCAACAGCACCATCCCCACCCCCTGCATCTTGGCTGTCAATCAAAACGGCCTCCACTTCTTGGATAAAGACACTCATGTGCGTCTCACTGGTACCCAAATAGCACTGAGCAAATCAGATCGATAGATTCATACATAAATGTCTCTGATTACAGAAAGAACGAGCCCCTGGTTCACCAGACATATTTATAAAATGTTCATCTTAGCCCAGTTTATTCTTTAAGACATGTTTGGTGTCTGTTTTTCACTGGAGCTAGTTTATAGACAGAACAGTGTCTTCTTATTCCTTTCATTTTACCAAAAACATGGTGACGTAACAACAGAGGGCTCACAAGTCCACAATAACTGGTGGTCCACAATAAATAGTGTATTACATTACAAATCAATGGGAATTGACCCATATTTACCCTTAGTTCATATTTCTTCTACATTTCCACTAGCACACTGCTGTTTATTGCTGATTGGTTGACCTGCTGATTAGCTCATTGGCTGAGTGAAGCGGAAAAGATAAGATTTGCATAGGAATTTCCAGATGAATTGCACATTATAAATTGAACATTTCACCTAGTAATAATATTCCATCCCAAAAATTTCACGTTGCATCAGAAAATTGCCCTTAAAAGAAATATCGCATATAAGAGAAATTACCAACTGCTCACACTCACTGCCATCACTGACTTACACAAGGCACTGTTAGAAAGCCTTATATCTGAAGTACATTTGAAAATATAACAAAAGTGTTGAAATATTCCCTTCTGTTCTGTGTTCTTCTGTATGAAAGTGATTAACCGTGACGGACAAAGTACAATACTGCACATAAGTCTTTATCATCTGAGAAAATTATGTTTAGAAGCTGTTAAAATCTCTAATATTACAATAAATACAAATAACAATTAGAGAAAAAGGTGATTCTTTACCATTTCCAGACCCCTCCTTGTGGAAGCCGAGTAATTCTCATCTAATTCCCCTTTGGCCCCTCAGTACTTCATTAGATTAAATCAGGTGTGCTGCTGATGGACTTTCACACATCAGTGCAAAGACTGGAGAGGAGACACCTGGAACCAAACCTGCCTTTTTCTGTCCATCTCACAAATGAAACAGTCTTCATAATTTTTACTGCTTTCTTGTTTTTCTACATTTGTTCTAATGCCAACTTTCTTTGACTGCTAGAAAGACCCTCACCGTTGAGAAAAATAACTAAACTATTTCCGTAGGTGACTTCTGCACAGGACTGTAATGGACCACAAGTTCACATCTTAAAACTGTGCACCTAGATCATCACACACTAGCCTCAAACTGTTGTGAAGTCACCTCTTGATTATGTGTATGTGACATCAAATCTGCAGTAGGAGCCTCCATGGAGCCTGAATTTGGTCCTTTGGTTGTCAGCTATATCAGCCTCATAGAGGAAGGCTTTAAGTGTGCCTTGACTGTTTGTATGCCTTGACAATTGTCAAATTGTGTCAAATATTTTTGCCTTTAATTATTTCTCTCTTTTAAAGGAGGTTTTGGTGAAGTTTCCACTGAAGCTGATTCAGTCCACACACACGCAGCGGCCCAGCGCAGGAATGAGTTACCCTTATGTGGACATCCTACTAGGGGACATGACCAACCCCCGGATCACACAGTTACAGCTGGAGCAGGTGATACTAACACACACACACACACACACACACACACAATGGTGTTCATAATATATATATATATATTTAATTTTTGTTTGTAGGGGTTGGAGCTCTGTCGGGTCATCGCCATGCACATTGAGAATCTGCTGTCCCTTCGACAAAAGAGGCTCACGCTGCCTCCAAGTGAAATCACCCTCCTCTAAACACAACGTGAGTGTGTACACTGTCAGCTCATAGACGCCTGGGACACGAAGGCTCTCCCTTTGCACCTCAGGAGTAGAATAGAAGATATTTGATGTTTTGGAAGCTGTGTAAAGTGAAAGAGTAAAATATGACATAGATACACACAAATACAGTGATAAGAACACCCGGGTGCTGTTCACACCTGGCAGTAATGCTGCAAATGGACCGTTCTAATTAAATCAGTTCACACCTGGGCTTAGCACACGGCTCCACATGTCTCGAGTGTCCACTTGTGATTGATCTTCAATGTGTTCTCCTCACCTGCTCACTTGATTGGATCCCCAAGACTCATGCCAGGAGTGAACAGGGCCCAAATGTAACTTTACAGCAGGAGAAAACCTTCATTTTTAATGTATATTTTATTATTAAGTCATTTTAGACTATTTTCACTGTTCCTTAAGTTTGTTTGAATTTTCAAACAAACTTAAGCACAGCTGGAAGGCAAAAAAGGAAAACAAAGAAATGTTTCCTGACTGATACAGAAACCTTTTGACTGATATGAGCTACTGAGGGCCCATTTAATAGAACGCCAGTTTTCCTAAGATTTTTTTTCCCCAGTTTTTTAAGAGTTTAATGTAGTCTGTAAACATTAAACAACCCATAAGGTTTGTATATGTATGAAGTTGGAAGAACCAGATGTTTTTAGTGCGTTCACATACATCCATCTATTCAGCCTACAGCAGTTTAGCTCCACGCATTCATGCTGAAAAACAGCTAAATATAGGGCAACCAATCAGAGCAGAGCTCATTTACATATATCAGGCTTAAAGGCACAGTAACAGAAGCAGTCTGTTTTATTACAGAGCAGCTAGTAAGACCTACAGTACAGCAGTGAAGTCTTAGGTGCCTGTTTAAAACCAACTTAGTTCATCCAGGACAACATATAACATTATAATAAACACAAACATTACCAAACACAATAATGCAGTGAAAAACAACCTGAATTTCTTTTCTTCAAAAATGTAGTGAGTAGAAATCTTCTAGCTGGTTATAACAAATGAGCCTCAATGAACTCCGTCCTGATTTAACTTAATGAAGCTTTAATACCAAATATAACTACAAATAACACATTGTTGTGTTATTGTTGTTCATTTGATGTCTATTTACTCTCATTTTAAAACTCTGGGGTTTTTTCTGATCAAATAAACACTAATAACACAGTTCGTTTTTATACAGTCATATGCAAAAGTTTGGGCACCCGGGGCAAAGTACATATTTTTTATTTTATTTTCAAGTAAAAATGAGTACATGTCTACTACATGGATCAGTGCACCTTTACTTTTTATTTCACAGATTACAAACGTAAAACATAAAACAAAATGAAAACAATTAATGTTTTATTTTGTTTCCCCACTATGTAAATACAAATAAAATAAATGTGGCAAAAAAATGCCATAATCTAGTTGCTTGTAGAAGATGTGTACTTGCTTGTTTACTTATAAATCAACAAACCGTCCCATTTGTATATAAAATATCATTTTCTCAGGTGGGTAAGACTTTTGCACATGTAAATTTACTGAACTGTATATACTGTCCGTAAAGTGAAAAGGTTGTGATTTTGTTTTGAATGAGCATTTAAAGCTGTATTTGTGTTCCCGTACCTTCAGTGCTGCAGAATAAGTGGAGGTGTGACTGGGTCTTAATGCTATTTTGTGTCTGGATGTAATGATAAAACACAATTGGGCTTTAAATGTTTCTGCAAATCTCTAAATGTATAATGTCTTACCTCTGACACAAAAAAAACTATGAAATGTGAGGAGTCTTAATAACATACTACACTTGAAATCAAAGGTATTTTGTATATTAATAGAATCAAAGGGTTCCCCTTCCATTACTGTACTTACAGAAGTTCAGTGACCTCTAAATCTAAGACGAGTTTGATAAAATGTACTGCTTTTATATGAATGTATAAGACTGATCTGATGTATTGATGTGCAAAAAGCAATATTTTTGTATTTGTACATGTATATTTTAAGCATTATTTTTTGTTTTTTTTGCATATTTGATATAAAGCAAAGCCATGCTTGCTATACAGGCAACCATGTATTAAGTAAGTGTTTACACACACACACACACACACACACTTTCAGAAAAAAAAGCTTGGAGAAGAGTATTACTCAGGAGGAGACAGAAAGGAATGTAATAATTGTTACTTTTCCCTCTCAAACACACAAGCTGTGAACTTTTATGTATTTTTGTAAGTGTCTGTTGTTAAAAGTTTTTTTTTTCAAGCCTTGATCAATTTAAAAATGCAACCTGAGATTCGTTGAATAAAAAGATTGTCAGTTTTTCTAACAAATTAGTTTTTTGATTGATCTTTTCTTTGATTTTATGTCATTTGGTCATTTTCAACATCACTGTTCGGCAATTGTTAATGTACCCGAATTTGGTCTAAGTCGAAACACCCTTGTCAATAATCTGTCCTAACACACAGGACACAAATACATGTACAACTACATAAGCACTTGTACACTGTACTGTAGTAACAGAAAAAACTCGTTATGAAGCCAAGATAAAGGCCGAAAAGTCACCAAACAAGGCAACACAAACCCTCGCTCATACGTGTATATATATGTATATATTTATTTATTTTAAAAAAAATGTTAAACCCATTCACCCAGGTGAGGTAGTGGGCAGCCAGGAACACCGTGCCCAGGGAGAAGTGTGTAGGGACAGACAGGGGCAGATACCTAACCACTGATTTCTCTCCAGTGGCTGCGTGGCCCCATAGTGCCTAGCATGATGTATGATGGACATTTGCTTGCATGCGCCTCTTTAAGGGGGGGTGGGGGATCACCATGCAGGCTATGTAAAAACAACCAAAAATCAAACGTGCATAAGAATATGATATGAATTTTTAATCAAAATGTATGTTTTTATGTATTTCTTTTAGTTTTAATAATTTTTAAATAAGTATTTTAATCATTTAAAAAAAATCTCATGTTCTGTCCTTTTAGCTGGGATCCCACGTGTTCTGAGCTGTCTGCGCATGCGCGGTCCGACTGTTGGATGAGCGCTGGGTTACTTTCTTCTGTTTCAGCAACCTTACTGTCACAGTCCGGGGTAGTTTAGGTTTTTTGTTAGGTGAGGTTTTTCTTTAGCTTTATTGCTTTATGTTTTGTTGCAGGCGGTGCGTGTAGACGGTGAGAGTAGAGAAGACCAGAGGTTTTCCGTCCCTCTGTTCGGCTCTAGCTAGCCGTTAGCGTTGCCATGGTAGCTGCTCTAGCTGAGCTAAGAGACTAAGTTAGCTCGTCTACTTTTACTACTTTTTACACGGGTGATAAGGCTTGTGTTTATAGGAGAAGGGGGTCAACGTGAACCCATTTCTTCCGGGTAGTTGAAACTAAAACAAAAATAGGACTTTGGACTTGTCAGTTTTTCTGCTGGACTGTTAGCTTTAGCAGTTAGTTAGCTGCGTGTGTTGTGTCACGTCTGCCTGTAGGAGAGGGGGTGTAAACATTATCACAGCCGGCTGAGGGTGGCTCTGGAGTGGGGTGTGGGTATCTGAGGAGGTGTAGGCGGTATTAAAGGAGATTTGAGGTCGATATGGGCACCTGAACGACGACAGAAGGTGATTTTTGATCGTGGTGTCGTGTAACAGGCCCGTTGCGGTTCGGGGCTGTGCTGCGGGAGGCTATGGGCACATGAGGCCGGGAGCTTTGCGTGCTGTTGTGGGGTCAGTGTGACGGACCAGGGGTGGAGATGTCTGCGGACGGGTTCACGGATCTGAGGGAGAAGCTGAAGGCCATGACGCCGGGCCGGGAGGAGAAGCGGGAGAAGCGGCGGAGGGCCGGCACGGATGATGAGGAGGACGAGGAGGAAGAGGCGCGCAGGGTGAAGCGCGGCGTGGCGCAGGCGCGCGTTTTCTCGGCCGAGGAGTGCGCGCGCATTGAGGCCAAGATCGACGAAGTGGTGGCCCGCGGGGAGCGCGGACTGTACCGCGAGCACACCGTGGACCGGGCCCCGCTCCGCAACAAGTACTTCTTCGGCGAGGGCTACACGTACGGACCGCGGCTAGAGCGGCGCGGGCCCGGCCAAGAGCGCCTCTACTCCAAGGGCGAGGTGGACGAGATCCCCTCCTGGGTGCACGAGTTGGTCATCAGCCGCCTGGTGGCGCGCGGACTCATCCCGGAGGGATTCGTGGACAGCGCCGTCATCAATGACTACCAGCCGGGCGGCTGCATCGTCTCTCACGTTGACCCCATCCACATCTTCGAGCGGCCCATTGTCTCCGTGTCCTTCTTCAGTGACAGTGCGCTCTGCTTTGGCTGCAAGTTCCAGTTCAGACCCATCCGAGTCTCAGAGCCCGTCCTCTGTGTGCCAGTACACCGAGGGAGCGTCACCGTGCTCAGGTAAGTTACAGACAGAGAGAGACAAACATTGAGAGACTGATAGAGAGAAAGAGAGGGATTAATGTGAAACCTAGGCGAATCTTTCAGCAGATATGGGTGTATTTCCAGACTGTGAGGGGGGAAAAGGAAATAAAACCCTTTTTTGCAGATCGGGAATGTAAAAACAGTTCTCTCTTGACCTAAAAATGCAGAATTTAAAAGCAACAGTTTGCAGACCTAGAAAAGTGGAGATTTTCCAAAACTCATGTTTCTAGACTAAGTAAACAGTTGACACATTTCCATATCTGGAAAAGTATGTAGCTCATTACTAGAAACAGTCTGGACAGTAAAGGCACTCCTGTCTAGACCAAATTTAGAATTCCAAAGCTTTCCTTTCCACAGTAAAGGACTAATTACCATATCTGGCAAGGCATGGAATTCCATGCAAAATCTAGATCAGGAAAACGAAAAAACAATGAATGTTACATTGTGCGTGTTTGTGTTCCAAGAGGTAAGAAAGGTTCCAAAGTCTGTGGCTATTTAGGTATTTTAGCTTTCGGAGGCAAATTACAGGTTGTGTTTCATTGTCATGGTGAACACCTTTCTAGTACAGATCTGGGAAAGCCTCAAATTGTAACAGATGTGGAAACTTTTTTATAGGTATAGGTGCATGCCAAGAATCTCAGTTCACTTCAAAGAAGAGGAAAGTGTACTCCTGTCTCCTTTGCCACTTGTCACTTACTCCTGTTTTTCTTGTTGGTAGTACATTTAGAAGAACTTGGAAAAGGCAGTGGAAGATTCTTGTGCAGGTCTGGAAAAGTTTTAGGAAGTATAGTAAAGTACAGGAATGAGAAATTGAGTTTTAGAGAACTTTTTTTTTTAGTTACACTCAAGATATCATGATTCCAAATCCATTTAAAGAAAGTAAAGTCTGTGGATGTTCACATTATTTACTCCATGATTCAAACAACTGTCTCCCTGATAATGCAGCCAAGAAATACGAATATAATGTTTTGAAATCCAGGAAAGTAGAATTACAACCTCCTTTGACTGAATTAGGGTTGGATTTAAACTTTGCACAGAGAGCAAAGTTGCACTTTTCTTGCATTCTCTGTAAGATTTTACGTTAAAGCGCATTGCATGGGTTGTTCTTGCAAAGTTTTGGAGATGAGGCTTAAAAGTTGTTTTATTGCTCTTTCAGTGGCTATGCTGCCGACGACATCACACACTGCATCCGGCCTCAGGATATTAAAGAGAGGAGAGCGGTCATCATCCTCAGAAAGTGAGTAGGAGCGAGCGAGCCCCTTACTGTGAATGCTCTTTGTGATTGGCTCTAGCAGTAAAGCAGGCGTAGTGTGCTGCTAGAAATAGCTCTGCTCTAAACTGTTGCATTTGTTATGTAAAAGAGGCAAAGCCTTTGTGTATGTGAAGCATCTTAGATGGGAATATTCAGAGGAACACATCTGTCTGTCTGCAATACAGGACGAGACCGAATGCACCTCGTCTGGACACCAGTGTTTTGAGCTCCCCCGTATCCTCCCCTGCAGAGAGACGGCACAAGCTGAAAGGAAAGCGCTCACACCGGAAGGCCGACCCTGATGCTGCACACAGGTCAGTGGATAAAGGTTCAAGATTACTTTATTGCCATCAGCAGCTCTGTACACGTACATGG
>JBBPCY010001988.1:0-16284 GCA_037974405.1 Brachyalestes nurse
TGCTCTACAGAATGAATGGGCACAAATTCCCACAGAAACTCCAAAATCTTGTGGAAAGCCTTCCAAGAAAAGTGGAAGCTGTTAGAGCTGCAAAGGGGGGACCAACTCCATGTTAAAGTCTATATATTTGAATGCAGTGTCATTAAAATCCCTGTTGGTGTAATGGTTAGGTGTCCCAATACTTTTGTCCATATAGTGTATGAAGTGCTTGACAGGTTAAGTCAGAGAGTGTCCATATTTCAGGGAAAACCGAGTGGAAGCGTTACCGAGGGGATTGTCCATCACAGCAGCAACTTTCTACTAGAATCTCAATTGAGTCACGTAGCGTGGGCAGAGGTTATGGGTTCTGAGATAATAGGATATGTTGACATGAATTCTGTCGGGATTTTCTTCACATACAAGAAACATTCTGTACAAAGCATGTACCAAGATATGGAAAAGGTAAAATGATGTTTGTGAAAGATGTGTGGGATTTCAATTACTATTCAAGAGCCAGAACTGGGCCATATTTTAACACATGCTTAGGCTTCACTTTGATATATTTATATGGAGGACCATATTGCAAAGAGATTTTTCCTCCTGGAAAAACAAATAAATGAATGAATGATCTGTGAGGCGGGTGTTGGTGAGATAATTATATGCATAATAACAGGTTAGGGACTTTTTCCTATTGTACTGCCTGTTCCTATAATACTGATTTTCTCAGGCAGGAATACTTCTAAAAGGAGTAGATCTTTGTGAAACATGAAAACCTGAAGCTGAATTTTCCACATTCATTGGGTTAAATGACACCTACTGAAGCCTTTCATGTGAACTGACATTAACTTGTGTAAACCTTCATAGCCTTATTCCAACATGTGTGACTTGCCATAACACGGTCTGGGGTGAAACTGATTAAAGTAACATTTATGCATCGTTCTTTATAAGAGTCATGTTTATCGAATGTTTAGGGATTATATCCATGTTTTCAAATGTAGATTGTTCAGAACCAAATATATATCTTAACTTTAGTAACCTATTTCTTTGAATATATATATACAAGGTAGTAGAGCTGGAACTGGGTAATTCCATCAGTGTACAACAAAGTTGGGTTTATGGAGATTTTTTGAGAACCTTCAAGGCACTGGGCCTGATGCAGAAGTCACAAAAAAAATGCTTCCGGCGCATTGACTTTACATAAAAAAAGCATTTTTAATGTGGGGGGCGTAGGGCTGTATGTCTCGACTGTTGTCCAAGACATTACTTATATGTTATTATTATGATTACGATTATGATGATGTTGATGGCAATGCCTTTTTTAAAAAAAATTATTATTATGTATTATTATTAGCTGTATGCCTGAACGCAAAAGTTCCCTATCCAGCCTGCTAGTACAGAGGCTGTGTGATGTCTGTTTCAGCCTCCGTGTGAAAGGAGCAGGTCATTTCCCAGAGAATTCACAGCGAGTGAGTGGGCGTGTTGATGACGTTCCTATGTGACTTGCGTAAACCCCGCAAAAAATATTATTATCCAGTAATGAAAAGAAACATCATTTACATAAAGAAGATGAAAAATTTGGGAACTTCAGTCGTTCAGGGCTGAAGACAAAAACATTATCAGGTAAATTCAAGAGACTTGGGTGTTTATGACCAAATTACCAAGTTGGACAAGATGCCAAGGCTCACTTTGAACAGGGCTCTCTTTGATCATTGCTGCTTTTTAATGTCACACTTTACAAATCACATGGGCTGTGGTGGTCGTCATGTGTGCAAATGCCTTTACAGTGACGAAATGTAGTGGATTTGGTGAGTCAGTTGCTATTGGAAACTCTGCTGTGAGTCAGACACTCAAGGTCAGTGTTATCAGGTCAAGGCCAGGCTGCTTCCAAGAAAGTACCAGTTACTCATAAAAGATGAAAATAACATTGAAGAAGTGTCTCGCTCACATAGGTCAGGAGAAACAAAATGAACCAAGATCAGCCTAAAGTACCTCTTCTTCTCTGGGAGCAATTATTTATCTTGGTACAAATATTATGGCACAAAACAGTCAGGTTTCACTTAATGGCTGAGTTGCTCCAGAATGCGAATTCTTATTTTGAAATATTTTACCAAAACATATCTGTGCCACTTGGTCTTCACACGTCTTAATACCACTAATGTCACTTGCTTGGCTTTTCTAAAATGTCACTAAACAACCATACACATGCTCTTTTTGTGGTCCTTCCAGTGTGGAATCGTCTTATTTTGGATAAGGGAATTAAGGGCTGATCTAAGGTGGTTATGATTTTCAGATGCAGTATCTTTTTATTATTTACAATGAACACTTCATTTAATTTCTTTTTAGCATGTAAATTTATTTAGCTTAGGGGTGGAACTGCGTGTAACGCAAATGAACTTAAAATGCAAGAATGGGTAACACTCAGAAACAATAACAACTTTGTATATTTTAAGAAAACAATTACCATCACATTTTGAAACAAGTACATTTGCAGCATATTTTCAGGTGGACGGATATTCTGAGGTTTAGCCTGTGATGGACTGGAGACCAATCCAGGGTGTTTCTCCACCTTCACCTTATGGCTCCATCACCCAAGGCTCAAGACTCTAGATCAAGAGGTAAAGCCTAAACATTTCTCATCATAAGTCATATTCTTTGTCGTTCCACCACAGAAGTGATGCTCTCTTCTTTCTTTTTTCTCTATTACCTTCTATTTTCTCCTGAACAAATCAGAACTGACACAATTGTAGGAAATGTAAAGTAATGAAAGATGCACCCATAATGTCTCCAATATGGGGGTTCCTGAGCAGTGGATCTGTCTAAGCGCTGGCCTTCATTTGATCAGGACTGTGATCCCCTATTGAATGAGGCTCCCACTCTGAACCCTCTCTGTGTGATGCTAGCCAGTGCACAGCGTGTGTCAGCTGATGTAACAGAATTGGCAGTTAGTGATTGAGGCCTAGGCAACATTTTAATAAAATATTCAAAGCAGACATGAAGGACAGCTGATATATCTCAGAACCGGCCCACATGAGGGCAAACGGGACAGCAAAACTATAACAATTCTGAAAAAACTGTGGGTTCGCTGGTCATTTTGGATGGTATTTAAAATGGCTGTATTTGCACTGCTCACATCGCAACCTCTGGTTCCTGTCACCACGTCTGTAAAGAGAGTCAGTGTCTCTCTCTAGAACTAAATGAAAGGTTGTGAACTTGGCAGGCACCAAAAAGCCAGAGGAAAAAACCTCGGACCTGAACAGGTATGAGTAGAGATCTCTCTCTTTCATTTTATTTCATTGCTACCGATTTAAATTTTCAATTAGAAAAATTCTACCGAATCAATAATCTGTCTTTTGGAATCAAAAGATTTGTCAAAAGTATGTTTTACTCGGTACAGGGGGTCCTCGGGTTACGACACAGTTCCGTTCCCACGACAGTGACGTAACCCGAATTGTGGTGTAAGTTGAAACACACCCTAGCCTAAGTCACTTTCCGATCCTGACACAGCAAATAAGCCACAGAAAAGGGAAAAGGACGTCAACTGCCTCATTCATAGAGTTACTGCGTATTCTTCCACCGTGCGCAACCGAAGTAGTCCACCCGCATAGTCCGTAAGTACAGCGCTAATGGCCGAAACACTCACGTCTCAATTTTTTACGTTTTTATGATAGTGAGAGTCATTAACTCGAAAGGCCTTATGTTGAGCCTGCTGTAACTCGAGGACCCCCTGTACTTGATGTGACCTTGTTTGTGTGCGGTGTTAAGTTTGCACTTACAAACACACAAAGCCTGACGTACACTGACCAGAAGGCTTACTCTCTGATGACAGCAGTCACTGCATGTTTGAGCCACCCATCGTGTATGACTAAAGCTTATTGATCTGAAACACACACAGACACACACAAAACTGCCCCATCCACAGTTCTGGGTGGCAGTGGTGCCAGTAGGGGACACAGCTGGGCAGCAGTCTTAAAACAAAAAAAGATAAATGTCTCTCACTTCGTCTTACATTAGCCAGGTCTCTCATCACCCTGTACCTTTTAGTTTTTAAAACACAGAGTGTGTGGTGTGCTAGTGAGATTTAGAAAGATGATAAATTCACTAAATGATGAAAGTTTTATTCCATTAAATCTTCATGAGGAGATTTAATGAGCATAAGAATGATATTTATCTCATAATCTCATTATGAGAACATCTGGGGACAAATGTGAGGAAATGTATAGATACACGTAGATTTGAATGCAGCCTTAATAGGGTGGGAACAAAAAGAGTGTTCAGTTTCTACCAAAGGCTAGACATCAATTCTAACCGAATGACACTTCTGTTGCCAGTATGCAGTGTTCATGAAATGCCAACATGTGTGATATGTAATGTGATACCTAAACTGCATTTTTAGGCCAAGCACTTACTCCTACCCTTCTCTTTTGCACATTCATGAGGTAGGCTGTCCCAATTATTGTTTGGATAGAGCAGTCTTCGGGCTACACAGTATGCCTTGTGAGTCACTGGCAAAATGCTTGTAGAAGCAAACAAAGAAATCCACTAATTTGTATATTTTAGCAGTTAGAAAAGTTTTTTAAAATGACAGTTGTATTTCATTTTAATATTTGATGGTCCCCTGTGTCCGTGCTCGGGATAAGTGGCACAGCAAATGGATGAAATTATGATCATTTTTTCATAATAAGCCAAAAAAAACACTGGCAGTCTGCTGTGCTGATGTCTCGGTTGCTAGGTAGCTATTGTCACATCATTATTGCTGATTTGTGCATGACATTCCTGCATTTCTCCATATTTTTATTTCACATATCCCTCCTTTGATGGCGTACGGTGCCCCACATTTAACCAGTCCAGCAGTGAGGTTGCTGAAGTTCACCACTCCTCTCATTTCAAAAGCTCATGCAAGCAAAGGATGGCGTGTTGTAAATGCCAGCTTGAAAAAACCTATTGTCTGTGGAAAAGCCATGTAAGATTATTGATGATTCATGGGGTTCTGAAGGGTTCACGGCAGAAAATTTTAATCACTAATCCGTTTTTTGGTAAATAAAAATGCATGGACAATAGAAGAATAATAAACAATAAATAACAAGTAATTAAAATGCATGCATCCAGACACATACACATATTTGGGGCAGCTGGTGGCGGTGATTAGGGAGTTGCCTCTGTGATCTGAAGGACATGGGTTCGAATCCCAGGACTATCAGTCCTCTTGAGCAAGGTACCGTCCCCACACACTGTTCCTCAGGCATCATTGTCTCAAGTATATATACATACCACATCTTCCTGGGGACAAATATAAAGACATATCCACATTAGCCTGGACACATATACCTGCTCATATAAATAAGACTAAATAACACTCACAGTGAGACAGACAGCCAGTTAATTCAGGAAAGCCTGATTCCTTTCTGTTTATTTTAATTTGCACAAGGAGATGTGAAAGGTTTAATCTTTTTCTCCCTGCCATTGCTAAGCTGTTTCTATCTCCTATTACACCCTGTGACTTTTCAGGACCAGGATCTAAAATAAGGGTCCCAGATTCTAAATTTAAATAGTTTTAATGGTGTAGTGGAGGCTTCTTTGTTGTTAAATGTTTGGATCTATCGAGAGACTGAGTGAGTCTAATAAGAAATGTGCATTGTTAGAATACACTTTTGAGCTCTGTGATAGACAGAATACAAGCGTTAGGGCCAAGATAAAATATAAATCTTATCTAGCTCTGCCCAAAAATCCTGGCTTTCGATGCAGCTCCATAAGCAATGTATGAGATTCCTTTGAGAGCTCTTACAAAGACTGAAAATGACTGGGATCGTTTTGTGTCCGGCCGCAGGCATTCTATGTAGTTTATGCAGTATCTTGAACTGCATCTCCCAAGCAGGGTGGCTATAGTGCTGGTTTCGATGGTCTTGATTGGTGCTTTTATTGTAGTTAGGCCTAAAGGTGTGGCTTAGAATTTATTTTCATGTTTAGATGTTTACTGGGAGGGCTCTTAATCCACTGGATGTGGACGTTAAAGAAAACAATGAATTTCCTGTATGAAAAAAATGGATTTTTATGAGTCCTGCTGGTCTCATGTTTCTTTAATTGGACCTTCTGTTTAAGCCTGATTGTTGGAACTACATGCAGTGCAAGATATATAGAAAAAGGCGCTGGGATTCCCATGTGGGTAGACCAGTATAGATATGTATACCTTTGAATTAAAGTCGTCACTCCCACACTTTACACGATGTAGAGATAAAACAACAAACATACTTGTCTAATTACTTACAGGAGATACACAAAGCACAGAATGGCCCACCATGCCATCACACCAGGCTGTAACGCTGAAGAGCTTAATTTTGCTAAGTCTATCTGCACGCCTATTTTCTGAAGGGCTTATACTGTTTCTGTTCTCGGAAAACGTGTTTCCTTCTGAGCTGCTTGTCTACCGCATGTTTGTTGCGCGGACAATAGACTTTGCGCCACCGCGCCCCATTGTCAGCTCAATGTCATTCAATAGCGACCTGCCAAGATTAAAATCTTCCAACAGCTGACTGCAGCTATATGAGCGTTTCCCCTCTTTGCCTGAGCCAGGAATGAGTCATTTACGGCTTGACTGACCATGTTGTCAATAAGCTGTAGGCAACAATGGTCAGTGGTGGACCACAATAATATAATTTAGCCTTGAATGGTTATGTGGGCTTGTAGGATTATGCATGATGTGCAGTTTGTGAGAGCATTTATGAGATGTGTTGGTAACAAAAGGCAATTTCACAATTTAACACCATATTCCGAGCCCGATGGATTCTAAGGCATTTGTATTATTAAGTTGAAGTGGGACAAATCTGATTTGTCATTAGATAAATTAGCCACTACCCAATAGTCAAGCCCCACTAAATCCGTTGCTTCTGAAGCGGCATGCGGCAAAAAGCAAAGTGAAAGAAAACTTTGCACTGCGTGAGTGCTTGTCATGTGTGCCCAGTTTAAACGACTACATGTATTAATACAGGAGGGTGCATTCTAGAGCGGCGCCACATGTTGCGCAGGGAATAATTCGGCAGACAGATTTCCTAAACAAGTTGACCTTTAGTGATGTGCTGTAAATGTGGCTCTGCATTGATTCTTTCCTGAAAGTGTGGGTCATTTGGGGAGGTTTACAATAGCTGTTCTGCCCTACATGTCCTTTTTTTGAACAGAAATGTGTCACTGGGGTGCTACCCTCAAGGAAAGCACTTTTAGTTAGAGAATGTGATTGTAAGTTATTACAGTTTTTTCTTTATTGCTCTTAACCGTGGGGATGCATCTCTCAGCTGTTCGTGGTTGGGGGAATAGGGAAAAAAAATCTTAAATGCTTCTACGTCATTTATTAGCTGGAGCTTACTACAAACAAAGGATGATGAGATGATATGTGAAGATGCAGTAAAAAAAAAAAAATCAAACAAATACTTTATTTGTGATCTGACAGTTCTCATTGATAGTGAATGGGCATTGGAAGTACACATCCCAATGTAGGACCAAATGTGAAAGTGGCTTGTATCTAAAACGTTAGATTGTGTCAGACTGAGGCAAAAAATTGGATTTGTGACATCAGCCTGATAATGTGCAAGTAGCCTTAGTTCTGTCGCTGACTGTGGATGTGTGGATGTAATCTTTTCAAACCAGATCTTGGCCTCTTAGGCATTGGTTTATAACTGGGATTCATTTTTGTCGCAAGTCATCAATTAAAGTATTTTTGAAATGCTTTGAATGCACAAATCAACTAAGAGAGGAGACTCAGTAGGAGGTTAAGGAATGCAGCTGCTTTGGCTTCAGCTGTTGTGGCTGCAAGACTGAGAAGAATCATGCTCAGCTCATTCACTGATTTACGTTTACGGCATTTATCACTGATGAACCTCTGCGCAATTGTTCAGTGACGTCCAGGATGTGGTTTAAGTGATCGGATCACAACACATCACACGCAACCCCATTAACGCGTGTATTTGCACTAATCGTTAGAGATGCATGTTAATATCCGGTGTAAACAGGGCCTTATTCATGTGGCCCTAGATCAGATCTGTATGTAATTCATGGTCCTTTTGACCTGATTCCAATTTCTGAATTCGTGTACTTTTCCCCACTTAGCTGCTAAAGTACTGCACTTAACCTTTTTCACACTTCCTGCCCGTATCATGAACAAATAAGAACATGACTAAATAATGTTGGTGATGAAGGCTTGTACTGGTAATTAATTGTTGCTGTTGTTGTTCACGACACAGACATTACTGATGAGATGCTTGTACATGAGTTGTTCCAAAGAGTTTTCAAAGATGCGGAAGACATGTGTGACTTATGAATAGGAATATCAACATTGACGCAAAAAGCCTGGAGAAATAAGGCTTGTATTGGGAACATATTCACATCAATATGTTGAGAATCCTCTTCTGAATGCACTACACACTGCATACATTTGAATGTGACCATGTTGATCCATGAGAAACAAACATCCCTCATCTGATCGGCTCATTAGGACTAGTGGTATTTTTTATTTAGGGTGCGGGTGGGCGATCCCACTCATTTTCTTTTCGATCCAATACAAAGTCATTTCAAGGGGAGTTGTCATGACGGGTCGGGGTACGAGGACACAAGCGCAGGAGTTAGCAGAACTCAAACGGACTTGAATGAGAAACAAACAGGCAAACAGTCACTAGAGCGCACAAAGATTAGCAGAACAAAACACATGAACACTCTTCCTCTTTCAGTCATGCAGAGGGGACGCGTTCAGCCCAGCATGGATCCTCCGTCTCACTGACACGGTCCCAATACAAGGTTTGCTCCAGCACAGGAGCCTCGAGGCAAACAGGAGAAAGAGACCCTTCCTCCAGGCAGAGCCTCTACAGGTGAATCCAGCCTACAGGCACTTCAGCCTCGCTGGTTACTCTAGGAAACAGGACATATACACACACAGACAAGTCAAACCTCTAGCAGACTGTTATGGATTGATTTCCACAGATACGAAACCTGCTCTATGGCTCTTACATACATGACTGGAAACACGAGAGAGTGCCGGTTTCATGTTGGTGACCGCATGCCGGCTTCTGCACCGGCTGGGACCTTTAACAGATGAACATGCAGACCAGTCACGTGAGACACCTATCCTTAGACGAGCACTGATCAGGAGACACCTGGAAATAGAGGGGTAACGGATCAGGTCATCCTACGCTGACACACGAGGGCTGACAGGAGGCAGGCATACCTCACATGCCAAAACAGACCATGATGTAAGCAGGGGGAAATCTCCAGCTCAGGACTCCGGTGAGTTTCACTGCTGGGGGCGTATCAGAGGCGGCACGGATGTGAGAATATTATCCAGCACAGATACAGATCCTGATACTAAATATCTTGTTGTGAACATAAAACTGGGAATTCTTCCTGATAGCCAATACATTTGACAAAATTCTGTTCATTTTTCCATCGCAAAGAATTCACTTATTTGCATAAATCATCTTTCGCTTTTCAGGTTTCAAGTTTCAAATGAGAATGGGTGTTTACTGCTGGAACATATTTTGATGTGGATCAGTTCACAAAAAGACCCACCGGAATCTGAAGTCCCCATATTTCAGTATTGATCCGCTCATCCCTGATGTACGGATTGATTGTTCATTTTTTAACCGACTGAATCATTGTGTGTTGATGAATTATGTATGCCCACAAGGAAGTGAGCAATTTTAGAGTGCAAATACCTGCAGGTCTGATTATATCCTCTATTTGTCAGCTATCATTAAAGTTACTCCAGCTGGGATTCCTGATTCCCAGTGGGAACTCTGTGTAATTTGTAGTCTGGTGCTGCTGCATTGTGCTGTCGCCCTTTCTTACAAAAACTGTTGCCTTGGTGTTTAGAGCTCTCACTGTTGTGAATTAAAAGACGGAATGAGAGGGCAGCAGCAACACTTGTCAATCTTTCTGGCAGCTGAGTGAACTTACACAAACAAGTGTTCTTCACCAAAAGCCCCATTCATTCAAGGCCACACAGCGCCCGAGCTCAAGTTGCCCTCAGAACATTTCGTGATCTTTGTTGCAAGCTTTAAGAGAGATTGTCTTGGGAGAGGCAGACCCACTTGATCAGAGAAAGTAATTGCACTCAACAGCCAAAAGCTTACATCAGACGGCCCACCTCTCATTTTCTCATTCCTCTGTTTCTAATATCATTGATATCTGGCAAAGCACCACTGAGGCCCGCAGCTTCATGGGCTTCTACCTTCTGATATAAACGTCCCCCTCCTTCTCCACTAGAATGATATCACTGAAATTCAATGTACATGGGAAAATGGAGATTAATGGAACTGTCTCCATGCTGTCCAGTCAGGGATGCAAGAGGACGAGAAGGTCAGCAACAATGTGATGGAAAGGCATAGATGCAGGTCTCAGTGGACTGACAGCAGAGCGGGGTCTTCATGCAAAGCCTTCATCTGTTATCTCTTCACCACTTCAAGCAGCATGGGGTGGATATCACGAGGTTAATGGCGCTGTTGACTGTGCGGGAAAAGCATGGACGTATACAAAGCATGATTGGCACCTATGACTAAATTATGGAAATGTAAGGTCATTCCTCTTTGTTGGAAAGCGAGTACGAGTGAAATGAAATGTCTCTCAAACCCATCCTTGCTGCATAATGGGTGTTTGTGTAAGGGTCTCCGCCACAACACAACAGAAGGATGGATGGCAGCATTCCTCTATTCTAAGTATCATACATCAGAAAGGTGGTGCGTCATATGTTGAGCGTATAGCATTTCCCAGAAACCAGGATTTGTTTTCCTCAAACCAGAGAGCCGAGCCACACATGAAAGCCAGTATGAGCTACACATTTGTATGTTTATACAGCTCCTCATTAAAAGTGGTCTCAAGGCAAGACAGTTTTTTCAGGGTTGTAAGTAATCAGTTTAGGCCTTGGGCCTTTTTGTGAGTTGTCTGCCTGAATGTTTTGTTTTCTGATTGTTGCAGCTGCTGATGAGCCTAGACTTGCTGTCATTTTTACTTTTCGTATTAAGATAATGAATGAGATTCGAATGAGATTTCAGCTCTCTCCTCCTCTCCCTTGATGTTATTCAGAATGGAACCATCATAAAACTGCAGTCAATGGGATCCAGGCCTCAGAGAGTATGCACTAATTGTTATTGGCCTTTGAATGATTTGATCTGCAGAATACTTGAGATGATTTCCACGTGGGCAGTAGGCGATTTGCTTATGGAAAGCGCATTTTCAGTATTTCATGTTTAAGTGATGCTTAAGTACTGATACTTGGAAGGCTTTGTAGTTGCTGTCATTTTTCATTATAGCAGTAGCTGATGAATCTATAATTGCTGGCAGTTTTTTATTTTCATATTTAAAAAAATTCAAGATTAGAATGATCTTCTCCTTTCTCTCCTTACTCCTAACCCTGGTTCTGAAATCCTTGCTACATGCATTTTAAGGTTCTACATGCTCAAACTCCAAAACAATTTGATAATTGGCTAGTTAAGATGGTTGAGGAGTTTTAAGAGTAGTGTGGATTGTGAATATAAGAACTAGGTCTTCAGTTCAGGCCATGAAATCAAAACCTGGACAGAAAACGAGGACTGAAGCCACTTCTATGATAACACCGATTTCTGAATCTGAATTCTGAATTCGTTGTTGGATCTTAAAAATATGTTTGTGCAAAGCTAATAACCACACACAAATCTTTTAGACCATTCTAGACTCACACAGACATCTGAAGCTTGTAAAAGACAGGCCATGTTAGTGGTTTTGTATGACCCACACCTGCCTGACCCATTTTGAGTGTTGGATATGGGGGACAGGTGAATGGATGCTCGCGCTCGGTGCCTTCCAGCAAACAGAAACTGGCGAACTGTAGGTGCTTGTGCTTGCGGCGTTGGCTGCTATTTGCAGGGCGGGCTTCACTGCCACCGCCACAGCCGTGGGGGTCCTGACCAGCAACCTGTCCAAAGCCAAACTCTACCTGATCAATTCTCTCCTCCTCAACCGCATGCTGGCTGACAGGCTGCTCTTAGCTTTCGCCGTGCCACTCAAGGCTGTCGCTTACTTACGAAATTTACCACTCTTCCAAGAGTGATGGGGATGTTTCCCCAGCATAAATGACCTGAATGAACTGAGCCCTGCGTCACTAGTCTGTGTGTTATTTAAAGCTTGTAACAGACACATTAACAAGGGATAAGAAAAAACATAATGTGTCATTGACATGCTCAGTGCAACAAGAAAGAATAAAAGATTATAGGTCAATAAAAAAGAAAAAGAAAAAAAAGTTAAACAATAGTGCAATGAAAAGAACATTAGTGTAATAAATAACAGTGTAGCACTGTAACACTGCCGTATGTAAAGACCAGCAGATGCAAAATGACTTATGAAAGTGGCTTAGTGTTAATGCAATAAAAAACTAAATGCAATCGAATAGCAGAAGATGAAAAGGGAATGAGATCAGCATTCAATAATATTTGATCAGTTCACAGACTAGACAGTTGAGTTGTATATTGCACAAATGCGAGTCAGAACAGAATAATGACGTTTTCAAACAACTTTTTCACTGTCAGTACTGATACCTGTATCTTGAGTATCAGCTGCTATGGCGTACTGATCCCATCCCACTTTTTACTATTGTAATTTGGTCAAAGCAGTTCTGTGTCAAAAATAAAACATAATAGATTTGATTGAATGGCATTTAAGATAAGATAAAATAAGATAAACCTTTATTTGTCCCACAAGTAGGAAATTTGCATTGTCGCGGCAGAAAGTGGACAGTACAAAGGCAAGAGCAGCAAAAATGAAAAAAAAACAAACAAACAAAACAATGGAATAAAAACTATATCAAGAGTAAAGTATAAAAAGTACAATATACAAACAATCTAGAAATATAAAAATTGACATTTGTATTGAAAAATATATATGTATATATAAGGGGTGTTGAATTCACTAGTTAAATCAGCTGTGTCTTCTTTAGTTTCAAGTAGTTTGAGTTTAAGCCTTGTTAGTTTTGTTTGTTTGTGTGTTTCTATTGGTGTTCATGTTTCTCCCTCCTTCTGTCACCCCAGTATAAAACCCAGCCGTCCCATCAGTCTCCATCATAATGCACTGTTCCCCCGCGAAGTTCAGAGTTAGCATTCCCGATTTTTTTCTTGGAACTTAACTAATAATTGTTAGCAGTAACACCGCAAATATCCTCTGCGTTTTTTGTGTCAATATAAATATATTAGGGCACATGTATTCGTACCGAACCGTCACGGTACATGGGTCACGGTTCGGTACATGATGCACTACTACAGACACACCCCTGAAAAACTACATATCCCAGCATGCATGGTTCCTTAAAGCAACAGGCTCATACTGTAACCGTTTGAAATAGAAACATTAAACAGCGACCTTTAAAAAGTTTAGCCATCTCACTTTCTATTAGGTAAGACTAATATTAATGACTAATTTCTATTAATAACACAAGATGTTTCAGTTGTTTTTTGACATCCATACATGAAAATATAAGCAAGAGTGTGTTTACTGGTTAATACACTGCTGTTTATTTAAAATAAACGAAAACAAACCAAGCCTCATTCTTTAGACTTTTTTTGTCACTTAACTTCGCTGTATCTGAACCGTACTGAACCGTGATGTCAGAACTATAGTGTGAACCGAACCGTATAGTATTTCTGTACCGTTACACCCCTAATAGGTGTTCTACAAATATTATTACTATTATTATTATTAATAATAATAAAAACAGTGATTCGAGAGGGTTTGCTGTGTCTGATCACTTACAGTGTATTTCTGATTTTTATTGTATAAAATCTGTTCGGTATCAATAGTGTGGGTGAAATAATCACAGGCTTCGCCTCCATGGATACTAGAATTAAAATTTGTATAACAAATGTATTTTCCATGCGGTGTCCCACCGGCTTCAACTATAAGTGAGTCTGGAGTGAACGCGTATATTACGTTCCCGTTTTCAATTAAAGGAATAAATCACCAAAAAACTCTATATTAGATATTGTTCACCTGACCTCAGGTGTAGTCTATCAACATCTTTAATTCAGTGTCGCAGCTCAATATTCACCCAAACCTTTTCCTGTAAACAAATCCCCAAAACTTCTCTGGACCTGCTCTAACCGCTTCCATGGGTAGCCCACTTTACATTCAATCATGGCTTCCAGCTTCTCACTAAGGCGGAGCAGCCTTGTGGAAGTGGCTGTGAGCTATAAAAAATCAGTCTTGTCAGGCCTGAAGGCCACATTTTGCTGCTTTTAGTACTGGAGCGATGAGGCAATGAAGCAAATACTAGAAGTCAATAGTCATCCAAATCTTCATTAAAAACCCATGTGTGGATGTGGTTTGGGCCTGTTCACTGCATTCATTTTTACAGCTCATGCTGGATGTGGTGACTATCAACATCTAGTGTAAGTGATGTTAGCCTTGTAGCTCCAGTTCTAAACTTTTTTTCACCAAACTGTTCCTTTAACACCAGGACACCTACAGGCCTTGAGGGGTTCATGTGTACCTGACAGCAAAACTAGAACAGTATGAACATCTATAAAAATACAACTCTTTGGTATATATATATATACACAGTTATATATATATATGGCTAATGCCAACGAGGTTTTCCAGGCACAGTAGACAGCCCTGGACAGACACAGCAAGAGTAATGGTGTTTAGGGACATTTCTACATTCATTCACAAGAATGTTCTTCCACTATTTACCCTTCTAACAAAATAATGACCCAAGCCATCTAGCTGACTGAGCATTGTTCATTAAACACTCCAGTCTTTTATAGCTCAACCTCAGCTGCGTTTGTAACCTGCAGGTCAGTCACCACCAGCAATAACTCCCCTTAAAAAGCACTTACAATAAAGTCAATGGGCAGGTGCACGAATTACAGTTGGCACCCATTAAACCAGGCCCATATTTGGAAGCAGGAATTAGACTTATTTACAAATATTTTCGATCATAAAAGAGTTCTACAGCAATATGTGGCATGCATAAGCCTATACTGCCCAAACTCAGCAACTGCCCACTGGCTTTGGTCATAAATGAGTCTCAAATAGGCTTTTTTTTCTAAACCTTCTTGGCAAATGTGTCAAAATTAAACAATGCTGGCGTATTATTCATGTCCAATCTTTAGATCTTTGCATCTGTTGCAAATTAAGTGCTGTCTATGTCATCAGAAATGAATTGCATAAACATCCTCCATAACATTTCCAAGCTCCTCCATAATTAACTGGTTAAGATGTAAACAGAGTCGTGAAGAGTGTGTTTGGTGTAAAACTCTCCGAATTGTTCACTTTGGTGGTGAAGGAAACCAGACGTCTGACTCTAAACACTCCCTCTCAAAAAGTTACTCCATGAAGTGGTTATGTTTACGCAGCCTGACACCTGAGAAGTTGTTCTACCAGAGTTTTGAGAAGTCTTTGGTCCTAAAACTAAACCCATTCATGGTGGAGGGAGTCATAAGGCCAAACAGTCCCCAAAGAAATCTGATTTAGTTCAGTTTCACCACTATTTTAACATCAACTTTCCATATAAACACTCAAAATGGCTTTGTTTACATCTCGAGCAATGAAAAAAATCCTCTTTAACAACATGGTGAGCTAATCAGCCCACAACTGGAACCCGTGTACTACAGCACAGCAGCAAACACTCAGGACTGGACCATCAGAGACATGACAGAGTGTATAAAAATAATGTGCGTAATGACCATGTCCATTCACAATGCTCCAGAAGGCACCTAAAGAGTCAGGCCCAAAACGCAGCAAAGTGCTTCAGGTCAGATTCTCTGAGAATCCTATGAATCAAACCCTGGGTCTGGACGTCCACTGGACTGGCCACAATTCCAGCTGGACCGTTTTCTCCTCGTTTCTGTACTATCCTCCACACGTTCTGGGTTACTCGTCATTCTGCTGTGACTCCCTTCCTGCTTTCCCCTGTGAAAGGAACGACACAAAACTTGTTTACTACCTCTTTAAACTTGTAGCCTGTTCATAATAATATATAATAATGCATTCATTTTAAATAGTGCTTTTCTAAATAAGTCACTTTATAAAAGGTACAAATGATAAGGAGAGATTGGATTGGATGGGTGGTTGGATGGGTGGATGGTTTGGAATAGATGGGTGGATGGTTTGGAATAGATGGGTGGATGGTTTGGAATAGATGGGTGGATGGTTTGGAATGGATGGGTGGATGGTTTGGAATAGATGGGTGGATGGTTTGGAATAGATGGGTGGATGGTTTGGAATGGATGGGTGGATGGTTTGGAATAGATGGGTGGATGGTTTGGAATAGATGGGTGGATGGTTTGGAATGGATGGGTGGAT
>JBBPCY010001998.1:0-16284 GCA_037974405.1 Brachyalestes nurse
AGAGAGAGAGAGCGAGAGAGAGAGAGAGAGAGAGAGCGAGAGAGAGAGAGAGAGAGAGAGCGAGAGAGAGAGAGAGAAGGACGTGGTGGTGTGTTTCTCCATATGCTCCATTACTCTCTAATGGGCTGGATTTGTCTGTGATCAGTCCCTGGTGAAAGCCTGTGGCTGTTAAGCGAACAGAAGCCTCCCTGCTTTCTTTTCCCCCTCGTTCCAGTCCTGTCTTTCCAGAGGATGATCCGTCAGAAGGGTGACCTGAGGACAGACTACTCTCACTCCGCTCTCCCCCATCCATTTAGAGCTTTTTGCATGATCCGACCCATCCGTCAGTCAGGAGGGGAGCTAAATCTGACCAGCGGAGGCTGACTGGAATTATTTATTACAGAAAAAAAGCTTTTTTAAACGTAAACTTGATGACAAGAACTACTCTTTCTTTTTCTCTACTTTTCTTTTCTGTCTTTCTCCTTTCTATCTCTCTGTTTCCCTCTCTCCCAATCTATCTCTCTCTATTTCTTTCCCTCCCATTCTCTCAATTTGTCTCCCTTTCTTTTTCCCACTCTCTCTCTTTCCTCTCTCTAAACCCCTCTCTCTCTCGCTCTCTTCGCTTTCTCTCTCCTGTCTTTCTTTCCCCATCTCTCTCGCTCATCTATCCCCCTATTATTTAAAGGAAAACATTTTAAACTTGACTTGCCAGACTGTGAGGCTTCCAGCAACACACAAAATATTTAACTCTCTTTCTCTCTCTCCCTCTCTCTCTGTGCAGGTGTTTACGCGGTACGGCAAGTGTTACATGTTCAACGCCGCTGAGGAGGGGAAAACTCTGAGGACCACGATGAAAGGAGGAACTGGGAATGGTTTGGAGATCATGCTGGACATTCAGCAAGACGAGTACCTGCCTGTGTGGGGGGAAACAGGTACACACACACACACACACACACACCACACACTTATACACACAATATGCACATGTACAACATCACTCCACTAAAGGGGGAAACATATAGAGTCATAATTTTTGTCATACCAAAAACTCCTCAACTTTTATAATTCAAACAAATTTTATTCCAAGACATTTTGGAACATTTTTATTGGCTCATTTATTATAAAATGTTCACACAGGCAGCTAATGCATCAAATACTGGAAGAGGAGATACACATTGCTGTTATAGTGACAATACACACTCAGTTACAACTTATCTGATGATACACACACACACACTTCCATACTGATTTAGTTCTTATAACTTTAGGCCTCTTGTTCTGAGCAGGCAGACCTTGGTGTATGACATTCCTGCCAATTCTCCTTCCCACTCCCAAAGGCACCTTATTAAAGCAGTCAAACGCTCCGTCAAATCTTTTCAGTGTGACACCACACCCCTGAGACCACTAAAGAGAGTAGAGAGACCCTCATTACTTCACAAAAAATGCTCCAACACTTCTCCTCAGGGATCACCTTGTCCTTTTCATGTGGACCTAAGCATGGAGCACGCAGCAGATTTGTGGCCACCACTGTGACTGTGCAGCAAAATGCAGCTCAACGGCAGATTCCTCCTCACCCACTGCTGCAATTAAAGTAGTAAAAAATTGAATTCACACAATTTTGAAATGTAATGTTTAGTCTATATTAAGGGTCTGGATATACTTTATGCAAATAGTTGTGCACCTGGTGAAATTATGTGTTATTGATTTTTCATTACGTCACATTCAGATGCTTTTATCCAAAGAGACTTACAGTTTGAGGAAACACTTAAGCTTCAGTACAGTATCGCATGAAGATGTAAGCTTAGGTCTTTTGATCGTGCATCAGGTGAGGAGTTTGAAGATTCTGCTGCTCTGGTTGTCTTTGGCAGCTTATTCCACCAACAGGGAACCATGAATGAGACCAGTCTGGACTGAGTTTGTTTTGTGTGTAGGGATGGCAGAACCAGATGATGTTCCTTGAAGGGGAACAAGTAGGAACACAAGCCTGAATGATGGGATTAAGGAAGCTGGCTGCTACCCAGATGTCACTCTGTAGGAATCTGAATCACAGTTAGAATCAGAACACTTTATTGATCCCGTAGGACATTGCTTATGCTACGGCTCCACAGAGACACAAAGACAAGAACAATATAAAATATAAAGTCTAAATAAATCCAGTAAAAACTGAGTATGAATATATATAGGATTTTGCACATGATATTGCACATGGTAAGACTATTGCTTATAATAAGATAATGATAATGTTTTAAAGATAATGTTTTAGCACCTGGTAAAAAGCTGCATGATGTTGCTCATGGTAGATTATTACACATAATAATCGACATCAAGACAATGAAGCAAGAGTTAGTGACTTTAATTTAATTTGGGCATCCATAGGTAGCCAAAGCAGGTGAATTAGCAGTGGGGACATGTGACCTTTTGGATTGGTTGAAGACCAGCCGAGCTGCTGTGTTCTGAACCAGCTGTGAGTGTCTTATCATACAAGCTGGGAGACCCAGTAGGAGGGTGTTGCAGTAATCAGGGCAACAGATAACCATGGCTTGTACCCGGAGATATACAGAGTCAGGTATGGCCTGATTTTCCTGATGTTGTTGCCCAATGCGTCACATGAAATTTGGTGTGTTTCAGACAAAGCGTATACGTGACCAAGAGACAAATGCAATGTGTTCAGACAACGATAGCTGGTTATCAGTAGGAATGAGATCATTATTACATACACTTTGTTTCAAAGAGAGCATGTATATGTAAAATAGAATTGGCCCCAAGACGGACCCTTGAGGAACCCCAGTAGATGAAGAGCAACTACTAACAATTGTCCTCTTAAACCTAATTTTTTCTATATATTTAGCCAGTTTAGATCACAGTACATCATGCAGCGTTTACAACCAAAAGGCAAGTTTATAAAGATTTAGCCTTATATTTTGAACAATCCTAACTGGTGCACATAAGCTTCCATTACTTGATTTTCTTTGCCAAACTATTGCTGCAACATCATAAGAATTTAAGCTCTAATCTGCCTGTGGTTTAACAGCAAGGCTAATGCACAGAAGAATCAAGGCTTTATTGGAATCTTAGCTGCTCCCAGCACTGCTGACAAATCCTCTAGATTAAGCCACAGCAAGCTAGGCTCAAGCAAAGGAGGAACTGCATAGGCAGCCAATAAAGCTTCAAATTACACTGACAGGGTAATTAGAGTTGGTCCAGGAACAGTTTTCATAGGCCAGATGCTGAGATGAGCATATTATGGAACTAGTCTCAGATCAGTTATTAGGGGACTTTTCTAATACCCAGCTATTGTGAGGATTCAGGGAATGTGGTCGATCATGCTGGGCCGTTTTGGTCTCCTGCTCACCATTATCAACACAATCCACCTGGCCATCCTACAGGTTCTCACACCTCCCTCCATCATGCTCCTTTAAGAGGGATTCTTATTTAAGAGGAGGAAGAGTGAGGACAAACAGGCAAAATACAGGAAATAACAAGTGTGTGTGTGCATTTATATGCATCATTTCCAGAGCAATGCACCACCCTAAAGCTCTGACAGGAGACTTGCAGGCCGAGTTCCTGGGTGGAGCAGAAGATGAACCTGTAAGGGAGGTGTTGTCATTTTTCAGCATCCAGCTTTGAGAGCATCCCCGAGTTTGGTAAAATAAATGTTCAGCAAAAAAATTTTGCATTTTATTCAGCCACCCATGCTGGGACTGTTCTGAGAGATGATTGATGAAGCGATGGTTGGTTTCGAAAAGACGAATGTAAAGATATTGCATGTGTGTTAATGTGTGCAGGGAGGGGAGGGGCAATGGGAATGGAGAGCTTACAATCATTATCCATCATGTTGGCTCTCACTGGCAAAGAATCGCAGGGAGTACTCATTTCTCTTATCTCTTCTCCTTTACCCTTCCTTTCTCATCTCATCTTGTCTCGTCTCTTCTTGTCTTGTCTCATCTCGTCCCTTTTCTTCTCTTCCTTTATCTTATCATCTCATTTCCTCTTCTTGTCTTTTCTTTTTTATTTCACTTCTCTTCTCTTCTCTTCTCTTCTCTTCTCTTCTTTCCTCTTCTCTTCTCCTCACCTTTTTTCTTCCTTTCTCTTCCCCTCCTGTCTTTTTTCTTCTCATAATTCCCCTTCTCTTCTCTTCTCTTCTCTTCTCGTTTCTTCTATTATCTTCTTTCATCCTCTATCTCCTTTAATTTCATTTAATCTCCTCTGTTCTCTTTTTTGCTTTCCTTTCCTCATCTCTTCTTTTTTTCGTTTCTTTCATCTTGTCTTCTAATCAACAAATAGGCTGCTGTGTTAATTGTCAGTGTTTAAAGTTAGCACGGAAAAACACACCCTTAGACGCCTGATGAATTTCTACCACAGAAGGATCTAGAAGTTTTACAGAATCCTTTTTTTGCTATCAGGGAAAAAATATATAAACTTCTTGCTCTGTTCAGACGTGGGCAGTGTTACACAAGCATTGGGTCCATTTCACAAAACACTCAGTACACTCAGAAAAATACACTCGGGACCACCACAGAGTCAGTTGAAAAGAGGGCTTTAAAATAGTTCCAGCTCATCAAACAGTTGTGGTTGAAGCACACTTGTTTGTGTGTGTGTGTGTGTGTGTCTGAAAATGGAGGGACTCTGGGAAATATGTCTAATTTCCTAAAGCTTAATGAAATACCTTTTTTAAGCCCCTTAGATTAAAGCTGAACGTTTATACTTCCATTGGTTCTTGATTGCTTAATTTCAAGGCCATTGTGGTGGTATACAGAAAGAAAATTGCATCAATGCCCAAACGCTGGACCTAATTGTATATTGTTCACTGTCCAATCCACATGGTCCATACGTAATCTAAAAACAACTTATTCTGAATTCATTAAGTTTGTGATGTAACAAACACATATGCCCATTCAAGTCAGTTTAGCCCCTCATTCATTCTTATTAGTCTTGTTATTGCTGCAGTAGCAGAATTGCTGGAGTGAAACATGGGGAAAGCTAAACAGTCTAAGCTTAGAAGTCTTTTCCATTGCCCCTAGGGGTGTGTGTGTGTGTGTGTGTGTGTGTGTGTGTGTGAAGATTAAATAAAGGACTTTGGCCCTGGTTAAGGTTAAGCAGTTCAGAATGAATGGATGGACTTTTAGTAACAAAAAGCCTTTTTTTTAAACCAAGCTTTTTTTTTCTAGTCATATTTTATTGATATGTTCAGTATGCATTTGGCATACTCTAGATTTGGTTTTGTTTTGTTGTCTACCTGGTTTTAACACTGAAATGTATTTTTAGATTTCCCCTGCTGTGTGTTTCGGCTTATTTGTGTCGGATGCCGTTCTCCTTCCACCAGTACATTTCTTTTACTGCTTTTAAAAATACGATGCACTCAGGGTTCCTCCTGTGTTCTCATACTGAGGAGCTGACCTCTATGTTTTATTCCACCTACCAAAACATCCTCGACACTGTCGCTTCATTTTAAATCACACGTTCCAAAGCTAAAAGAGAACCGTGGTTGACTCTACTTAACGTAAGTGTCATCTTTGACATTTTAAAGGAGAACTAGTCCAGAAAAGTGTAAAGTGACTCAATAGAAAGCCATTTATACAATCTAATTATTTTTAAAAATACTAATAACCCATGTACCCCTCTTCATGTCTTGAATGCAAAAAGGTAAACTCTATTACAGTCTTTACAGTTATGTCCCATTAAGGTCATTCAGATTTGCTGACCAGTCCACAGATCTTAAAATCTAGTCTAAAGCACAAGCGAGACTGCAGTTTTAGCCCCCAGACTATATAACGAGTTGCCTCTGGCCCTACACTGCCTGTTTTTGAATCTAACTTTAAAGCACATTTTTATTCTGTGGCTTTTACCTCAGTATAAGAACAGCTTCTGTTCTCTCTGTGTTTTTTTTTTTTTTGGATTGTACAGCACTTTGGTCAACTGCTGCTCTACACTTTACAAAAGGCTTCATTGGCATTTTATGACAACTGAAATTTACCTAAATAAATCTCTCAACAGCAGTGCTGTCGGTGGTGAGAGGTGGGTGAGCAGTGCTGGATTTCCTGAAGTCTTTTATCGTCTCTTTTGTCTTGTCAGCATTAAGACAGAGATTGTTGCACTTCCACCAGAGAGCCACTCTCTCCATCTTCTCCAACATCATCATTCTTGATGAGACCCACCACCATCCTGTCATCTGCAAATTTGATGATCTGGTTCTAGCTGAACTCTCCTGAGCAGCTGGGTGTGAACAGCATAAAGAGCGAGGAGTTAAGGGCTCCTGGGCTCGGTGTGATGGTACCAGAGCAGTTTGTGCTGATGCAGACTGACTGAGACCTTTCCATCAGTCCAAAATCCACTTTACAAGGTGTGTTTTTAGGCCTAGACCGGTCAGCTTAGTGGACAGTGTTGATGAAATGAGAGTGTTGGATGCTGAGCTGAACAGCATCCTTATCTGAGTCTCTATTGTCCAGGTAGGTCAGTGAAGTGACAGTGGATATGGCATTGTTGATAGACTAGTGAGCAAATTGAAGGGGTCCAGCCATCTGGGATGTGGCTCATGAATAGTCTCTAAACACTTCATGACTTTCACAGGGCGGTAGTCATTCCAACAGGTTTCAGATGATTTTTTTTTTGGAACCAGGATGACTGTGATGGTCTTAAGACATGTTGGAATAACTCCCTGCCTCAGAGTGGTGTAGGCCAGCTGGTCTACACACTCCTTAAGCAGCTGTCCGGGTGTACTGTCAGGACCAGAAGCTTTGCGAGGATTTTTTCTGGTTAGAGTCTGTCTCACTGTGGCTGTGGTCAGACAGATTTCCTGCTCATCTGTGAGAGGGGTGGATTTCCTTGTGGGCTCACTGTTGAGCGCATCCAACCATGCGTAGAGGGCTCTAGAAAGTGTTGGGGAAGGTGGGCATCACTGTCACAGAGAGAAGAGCGAAGAGATAAGAGAAGGTGTTAGTTTGTATTCTGTGTTGGCCTAAATGCGCCACCACATGCTCGGAGTCTTTCTGATGCTCTGAAACTACTCTTGGATTTTATGGGCAAATGCATGCTTTGTTTTCTTGATTGCCCTAGCCAAGTTAGCTTGTGCACTTCTATGTATAGCATTGGTACCAAATCTGAAGGCAGCATCTTGGGTTTTCAGCATCCTCTGGCCCTTTGCAGACATCTAAAGTTTCTGGATGGCTCTTGTAATCACCCTCTTGGTGACAGTAACATCCTCAGTGCATTTGCTGATGCAGCCAGTCACAGCTGCTATGTACTCGTCTACATTGATGCAGCACTCATGAGTAGCAGCTTGTCTAAATACTGACCACTCTGTGCACTCGAAACAGTCCTCAGGTGGTGAGCCATCAAAGTGTGAGCATAACAAAGCTGACACTTGTTGGAATAAGGCTTTTTTAAGGTTTGTAGGTTTGTCATAAAAGGTTCATGTAGATGTCATGTAGGCCTAAGAACAGTAAAGTGTTACTATTATTTTTAAATGTTCTTTACAAACAATTCAATGTTCTTGACTTGGGACCAGCAGCATAACAGTCTGTTTAAAGGCAAGTAGGCAAAAAAATTATTACGACTGTTTTTGGTCTGTAAAAGCATATCTTTTAAGAGGACATCATAACAAAATGAGCGTAAATAAGAATAAAAATAAAAGTAAAATCTAGAGCAGAGTTGCTTTATATAATAGAAAAGGACCCTTCTTTTTTCTGTCCTCCTTTAAATCAATTCTGATTATACAGGCCTCACGCTTCCCACTGAGCCTTCATTGCTCGCCATTCTTCATTTTTTTCTAAGGGCCTGAGTCACGAATCAGCAGATGAATCTCAAACAGATTGAATTTAACAGAGCCAATATCTTAAAAAAAGGTTTCATTAGAAGTGCTCGTTTAAGCATGAAGCTGCTGTAACTGACCAGAAAGATGGACGGAGTGTAGAAGTCTAGAGCAGTGGGGGAGCAGACGAGAAGAATGAACAGACTCGGGAGACACAAGTGTTTTGCCGCAACTGCTGCTGTTTTCTCTCTCTCTCTCTTTCACCCTGACTCACTCTTCCTTTCTTTCATCTCTGATATAAATGTCTCGTCTCAGGTGAAGGAGAACAGAGGGAAACTTCAGAGGCAGAACTCTAAGGAGAATTGGAACTCATGGAGTGTCAAAGCCTCTCTCTAGCTCTAGCTTCTGAATGCGCACACACATACACACACACACACACACACACACACACACACACAAACACGAACATCTGAAGTCGTCAGAAATAAATGTATAAACTCGTGGCTCCCAGAAATGTTCTGATAACATGCTCTTTCCTGATAGACTCCTTCCAGATATGGACTGTTTTTCCTCAAACGCAACTTTCCCAAGATCGATTTTGGTGGTTTGGTACTTTTGAATGTTTCTAAAGTCAGATATGGTCAGGGTTAATTCTTTTGCTGAACTCTCATAAACCTCCGCAGACCGTAAATACCACACCCAGGCTGAGGTTCAGGCTTGTGCTAGCTTATGCAGAAAAACAGCTCAGCTGCATCATGGCCTCAGGTCATACTGTGAATTATGAATTGAGTACTTTAAAGGTCCAGCACAGTGTTTTTTTTTTTCTTTCTGTTTACTCAAACTTTTAAACAGCATGTGATTTGATTATCTGCATAGTTTCTATATGTGCCCTTAGAAGTGAATAAAAAGAAAAATATTTAAATATATTTTTACTGCCCACTAAACACGTTTTTGGGATTTCACTTCATTTGGCACTATAGATTACACTGCATTGAAGTCTGCCTTATGTTGCACATTCATGAACTCACTCATCGCACAGTGTGAGTGCCAACATCAACAGTGTAGTAGAGCGTACTAACTGCTACAGGGAGTAAGTTAAGAGTTACAAAAAATTGTAATGGTAACTGAGCCATCTAGGGGTTATTTTGCCTTATTTTCTCCCAAATCCATACCAACCAAAATTAACACATAAATAATAAAGATGTTTTTTGGTCTTTTAGTCATGAAGATGTGCCAGTTCTTCTGCAACGAAAGCTAGAAATAAGTGTCAAAACTGTGCTGTTTGTTTACTTTACCAGAGGGTTTAATGCTTTTATAGCAGCTTTAAACTTATGTAAGACAGTTTACATCTTTTTTACATCAAATATGAGTTATCTTCATATTTTAATAACCAAGTTTATCCCTCATGTCCAAACCCATTTCCTCATGTGCTGGTGTATGTGTGTTGGTTTGAATGGTCTTTGCCGTAACTGAAACTGAATGCAGACTGGGTGCAGGGGCTGTCAGTCAAAAAGTGGTGATTATTATGCAGTCTGCCAGGGATCCCGGTTTTAATGTCATGTTTGGGGAAATATATTGAAGGTTACTGAACTACAAGAAATATTTTTTGCTGAGATCTACACAGGTGGATGTGAAATTCATTCACTGAACCGCAATATCAGAAAAACGTTATTTACTTATAAAGTATCCTGGCTTTGGGAAGCTCAGAGCTCAAATGGCACACAAGTCTTCACTCTGAATTCATAGATGATGGTTCCTGCTCAAACATTTGATTAGCTGAGCCACATTTAAAGAAGCTATAAAAATATTCAATATATACAAATTAATTTCCCGTGGCCATTTTCCAATGTCCCGTTCCACTTTCCTTCCTGTGCCTTTAAGACATGTATAATGCATGCCCTGCAGACCTCTCCTCTATGCCAGCACTCGAGAGCTATTCTTCATAAGATGAAGGGACTTTACTGCTAATGCTAATGAAGTTCCTGAGATATGAGGTCTATCAAAGCATTAGGCGTGTTTGAAGACACGTGATTTTTGTTTTCATGCCTTTTCAGGATAAAAATAACACACAAGATCTCCATAATGCTCCTGACTTTTGTAATGGAAGTGAAAAAATACCTTAAGTGAAAGCATGTATGCAGATAATTTAGGTTCTTCCATGTATTAGCATGACTAATGATATGATGACAGTATGAATAATATATGGTATAACCATGTACAGTGTTGTGCAAAGGTCCAAAAACACCCCAAAAACCTTTAAACTGTAAACCTTTTTTTCCAGTAAAATGTTATATTATAGAAAATACTCATTAACAAGCATTAACACATGACATATGATTCTATTTGTCTTAACAGTTGATTTTGATTTCTGTGTCAAAAGATTATGGCTAGAAGAATAGCTTTACGCACCAGTTAAGGAAAGATCACGTGCATGATCCCTTCTTTGTGTGTGTGTGTGTGTGTGTGTGTGTGTGTGTGTGTGTGTGTGTGTGTGTGTGTGTGTGTGTATGTGTGAGGGGGGCCTGTGATGCAGCCTGACTCAGCCTTGACAAATATGTGAGGTGTCAGTTTCCAAAAAAAGGGAGTGATGACATCACAGAGAGCACTGAGTGTAGCTAAGGGCGAGAGAGAGCTGAATGTCAGCGAGAGAGAGAAGAAGAGAGAGGGAGGAAGAGAGAGGGGAAGAGAAAAAGAGGGGGAGAGAGATAAAGGAAGAGGAGGGGGTAGAGAAAGAAAAACCAGGAGAGACAGAGAGAGAGAGAAAGAGGGAGGGGAGAGAAGGAAGAGAGAGAAGACTGAAAAAGATAGAGTGGAGAGAGAAAGACAGAGAGAGAGAGAGAGAGATGGAGGAGGAGATTTGGGAGAGAGAGAGAAGGATAGAGAAAGATAGTATGAGGGAGAGAGAGAAAAGGATAGAGAAAAAAGAGAAACAGAGGAAAGAAGAGGGAGAGAGATGACAGAACAGGGGGAGAAAGAAAGAAGGAGAGGAAGAGAGAGATGAGAAGAGAGTGAGAGAGATGGAGGAAGAGAAGGGGAGAAAGAAGGATAGAGAAAGATAGAGCAGAGAGAGAGAGAGAGGTGGGGAGGGAGGATGAGAGTGGGTGTGAATGTCAGACTGAGTTTGACAGTTGGGAGGTAAACCAAACCACTGCTGCGTCATCAGACCACCTCCAGAACACAGACGCTGACGCGATGTGACACTTTCTCTTTCAATTAACGCTTCTAATGAACTGACGAACAAGCCATATTAAAATATACATCACTGCCGTCAGAACTCAACAACTAAACTCCATGTTTTGTCGCCAAGTGTCATTTACACTGTCAAAACTTCCTGAACAGACTATTCTGATCTTAAAAATATAAATAAAAAAAAAATTATCCTCTAACTTAAATAACTTAGTTAAGTTTGTGAAGTTACTTTCTGAAGGTTTGGGGGTAGTAATATATCACCTATGTCTGACCATTGCACCTAAGGAACCATTTGAAATTGATATAAAGTGACAAAAAGTCAAATTTATACAGTATTTCCCTTTCACCCAGCACTGTTCGACACACTGTAGGCTATAAAACTGGACAAAAGTAATAAACAAAGTTAGGCCTCAAGATGCTTCTGCTTCTTTTTTAGAATTGTGATTTTTCTGTCCAGTTTTGTAGATGAGTGTGTCATGCAAGGACTGAAACCATGTGACTGAGTCTGAGTCTCCACACAGTTTGAGATGAAGGTGCGATGCTTTTTTACACAATGCTGAGCATTACTTGTTGCTACTTTAGCTTCTTGGCTCTATTGCAGAACTGCAGAATTTTAGAGGCCAAGCATGTTTCCTCCGCCAGTGGGTGATTTGGAGGTGGTGGTGGGGATCAGGGCCTGGGGGGACTGTGCAAATGAGTTTTTTTCCCCTGAACCATCATTTCCCTGTCTGCAGCAGTGGAGGCAGATAAGCTCCTGTGGGGAGCTTAAATGGAGTGTCCCACTTCATCGTCCTGTCTCGTTTTGCTGTGCACCTAAAACTCGTTACGATGATGATGATGATGATGGTGATGATGTTTGTGGGAGCAAATGGAACAAAAACGGAGGCGGTGGCTGCTACTGACTGGCTAAAGCAATACAATATCTACTTAAATCAAACCCAATATTTAGAATGTTTCTGTTTTTTCCTTTTGTTTTCTTAAATGTTTTGAAAGAAACTCTATGTTTACATGGGGAGGTGTTGTACCACAATTATTGCCAGATTATCTTTGTGATTTTGTACCATTCCAGTTTTTAATGTCAGTCGATTTTTACAGACCTTTCGAAATTTAGTAAACATTATGGTATCTCCTCACATGCTCCTCCCCCAGTCAAGGGCAGCTGCTGTTCAAAAGCTCCAGTGGAAATTGTTGTTCCTGTTGCTGTGGATTAGAGACCCTCAAACTACTCTTCACTCAGACTCCTCACTCAACAAAAACTACCTCTACTGACGCTTAACTCTACATACTCCGTTAACCATAGACAGCCAATCTGTTCAGCACTAAGTCTTTACACGAATCTCCATGGAGACTCTTTCTCCCACTCTCGGTCAACCAGGGGACGAAGGGTTCACCTTTTGAGTCTCGGTTCCTCCTGAGGTTTCTTCCTCCAGTTTAGGGTGTTTTCCTTACCTCTGTCACTTGTTCATTAGCTGCTTTTGATTCTATAAGGCTGCTTTGTGACAACATTGGTTGTGAAAGTGTGATATAAATAAAAGAATTGAATTGAATTGAACCTTTTACCTAAAAACAAGCTGTAGAAATAATATCAGTCCTGTGTGAACTGACATTTGTAAAATTCATGTGGGGAGTTTTCCATCTAAAGGTGTTCATAATGCAGCACTCATTACTACACTCTTAGCAAAAAAAACAGTTCTAATGCCAAAAAAGTTCTCTTCAACGTATAAAAATAGTGGTAGAACCCTTCTTGGTGCTCAAGAGAACCTTAAATGTTGTTTTTGAGTTGGAGAAGAACCATTTAACTAGGCAAAGAGTCATTTATCCACTTTAGTGTGTGCTAGGACAATTTTTTTTTATGAAATTACGTTTTAATGTCTGATTTAATATGAAACAATAAAGTGTTAGGTTGTACCACCGTACTAAAAAAACTTGTGGTTTTCTTCTTTGGCTCAAATGACGTTCAAGGCAAAAACTGTACATCTGCAGAAAAATAGTCCATGTAGTTAAATTTCATGTAGCAGTTTTGATCTTAAATGTCCTTAAAACTCATCAGTTGTATGCGGTTTAACACCTTTCCAAAAAAAAAAAAAATTGAGAGACTAATTGAGATAGATTAATAAATAAGTAGATTGTGTTGGTTTTTGTACAGTATATATATACAAGGTAAGCCTTGTCGCTCCTTGGCTAAACTAAAGAAACAAATACATTTATCTGACTGAGCTTTACAAATTATCTTTAATCCAATTCAACAGTAATTAAGCAGTAAAATGTGCACGTGTGTTCTCTTTAGAGGGTGGGTGTTATTTTTACTTGGAAAACGTTGTTTTTTTTCCATGGGTGCCCAAACTTTGAAAACAACTGTCTCATTACTTCTGACGGACCCATCTGGTGATCTTTTCTTCACATGCTCGCACGTTATTTCCCTCATCCTGACCTCTCTTAGTGTTGAAATGCTTGAACTTGTGTCATGGTGTGTTTGCGTCACTGCTCTGCTCTTTAATGGAGACTGTGTGGGTGGGGGGTCTTAGTGGCTATGTTCTCCTGTCACAGATGTCCATTAAGTTGCCTGCCAGTCCTCAGGGGTGCCTGTTGACTCAACTATCTCATCACCAGCAGGCGTTTGTGAGTGTGTGGATCATGAGAATAAACACAGCCGAATGATTTGGTCTTCAAATAAATGCTTTAGAGGTCTGCCTTTATTATCATTGTTGATTGTGATCAGTCAGATGAAGTGCCAGATGTATGTACAAGCGTAGATGCGACTGCAGTATGTGCTCACAAAGAGTCTGAAATTACCACTCAGTGCACTAAGGCTGAGCAGGGGGCCACACACTATGCACCGGACCACCTACCAACTGCAAACGCTTGTGACATGCAGGGTTTAGAAGGATCCACAGAAGCTGAAAGCTGTCAAGAAGCTGTAGATAAAATTAAAGAGTCAAAAAATGAAAGCTGATTAATTGCACCACATGACTTTAACCCGGTCCAGTGTTCTCCTGAAACACGCTACCCCAGCCCGGTCTCACGAGTTTTCGTGCAGCCATTACGAAATATAATGAAATTAAAATACGTGCTGCAATCACGATTTAGGGCTTTTCATGCTAGGACAACGCTTCACTGCCCAGTATTTTTGGCAGTATCAGGGGTAACTGGTGACTGAGGGACAGTAGGAGAGAAATAATGAGTTGATTCCTTTTCGTATTTGTTTGCAAAGCAGTTAAAGCAGGTTGAAATGCCATGAGATGGGGTAAGTCCCTAAACCTAACCCTAACCCTAACCCTTGTCCTAGCACGAAAAAAAGCCCTAAATGGTGATCGCTGCACATATTTTGATTAAATTGTATTTCATGATGGCCACACGAAAAGTCGTGAGATCGGGTTGGCTACCCATCAAGATGTGCTACCATGCCCTTCTGCGCATGTGCAGTTCCACAGTCTTGGGATTCAGTGCCACGGCCATAAATCTGTGCAACCTCGGGACACTGACAGCTGTATAAACTTCAAGGGATCCTTTTTCGATAGACTCTGCTATCAATTTGTGCAACAGTAGCATTTTTCGACCAACACCCTGGTTCACGGTAGCGTTTCTCAGGGTTAGAACCTGACTGTATAAACTGGCTTGATGCACCTCTAAAGATCTATCATCTATCTAGGCTCTTCTCATTTAAATAAAATATATTTTTCTTGGATTATGTGTATTAAACTGACTGTATAAACTCTAGAAGCTTCAAGGTAGCATTTTTCGAGAGGGTGGAATGAATCGTTAGACTGCTTATAAAAAGTTTTTTTTTTAAGTACGATATATTTTTCTCCAAATATCCACATTATTTGTCTACTTCTCATCACTATCTGACTATAAAGTGTATAAACTTAAAGGGAGCATTTTCCGACATGGCAGCATAATTAATCAGAACACCTGTGCTTGTATGTACATTGTCTTAAACTGCACCTTATAGATAGACTTAGTTTTATCATAGTTCTTGTTGAAGCATTTTTTCCCTCAGCATATTAGGTCATATTTTTGGTTGCTGTGTCCATTATTGCACATTAAATAAAAGAGACGTTGAAAGTCTGTAATGTTGATTATTCATTCACTCATATGACAAAATTAATTTGAATTTTTAAATACTTTTACGGCAAAAATGCATGAATGTGTTTAAATGCGAAAGGAAGTTTTGCAAAAATTAAAATGGTTCGTAAAATATTGTTATATAACCTAAATATAGGTTAAATATAGGTTATTTTACTTGAACAGTAACAGAATCCTTATTTGATGCTATATACTCCAAAAACAAGTTCTTCACTGGTTCTTAAGTGAAGGTAATTGTTACAACTCTGGCACTCAAAAAATATTACTGTAACAACGACAAAAAAACCACAATCTTCGCACATAAAATCAGCTCATATCAAAGCAATAAATCTCTCTGATAGGATTAACTCTTCTATAAAGCACTGGGAGGGTGAGATTATTTTGTTTTAAGAACAATTTTCTTAATTAGGTTCGCTTTGATGTTTGTAACTTATTTAAAGTCATTCATAGCACAAAACGAGTCCCTAATCAGTTTATTATGACTATTGTGCCAAACGTTAAGAAGTTAAATCAGGTTTTTTTTTCCCACTTTCTTGAAGACCAGTGTTTATAAATGTTTTAGTAAATCATCAAAAATATTGAGTTTATTTTGAGTAAAAACAGCTATTGAATCAAGCTATATTGCAATAATCTAAGCGTCATCTTCAAGTGTAACACTTTTGAGTGATTCCACACTAATTTGAAGGTATTTATATGATGAGAAGAATTAGATATTATTGCTTATTTCAAGAATCTATATTTAGTAACTCCCACACACTTCACTGGCTAATTAATATGGTTTTGCGAGTGAAAAGCTGTTAAATGTGGTTCTTCGAAGAATATGAAAAAACAACTCTTTATAGAACTGAGAAGTGTTCTGCTATTATTAGTTAAAGTTAAGGAACCCTCTTTTTATAAAGTGACCACATGAACACACCACAGCACCCAGTGTAAACAATGTGAAATTCTTTCTCTGCATTGAATCCATTTACCAAGTAAAGCAGCGGGCAGCCGGGAACACAGCGCCCATAGAGTAGTGTGCCTCAGTGGTGCCACTGGCAGTCCTGGGATTCAAACCCACAACCTTTTGATCACAGAGGCAATTCCCTAACCACCAGGCCACCAGCTGCCCACCCTCAGATGCTCCACATAATTGCTGCATCCTTTTTTGCAGGTTTCATGAGGACTAGTTAAGAAATGTGTTTAAATGCAAAGCATGGACTTATATGTATAATACTAAATTTTCTCTCTCTATCTCTCTCTCTCTCTCTCTCTCTCTCTCTCTCCTCTATAGAGGCGACGGC
>JBBPCY010002015.1:0-16282 GCA_037974405.1 Brachyalestes nurse
GAATTCAAGTGCATTTTAATATTCTGAACAAAGTGCATGAACAAAGTGCATTCAGAACAAGTGCTTTAAAAACTGTTATATAAGATATAACAACATTCTCTGTAGGCCAATAACAAAATAGTGTATTAAAACAAAGACTGACATAGATTAACAAAATAGTGTTAATGTATTTTGTTAATATATAGTGACTGCCAATAACAAAATAGTGTATTAAAACAAAGACTGCCATGTATTAAGTGTAATCACTGAAAAACTTTCTTGCCTTTTCAAAAACACAAACGGAAAGTGACCATTTTGTCATATGTGAACACACCACAGCACACAGTGTGAACAGCACGAAATTCAACCTCTGTATTAAACCAGGAACACAGCGCCCAGGGAGCAGTGTGTGGAGATGGTACCTTGCTCAGGGTACCTCAGAGGCTACCAGCTGAGTTAGTGTGCTCGAAGGGTCTTGCCTCTTCTGTGCTTCATACTCTGCTTGGCGATGGGGATGTTCTGATTTTATATGATAAATTAATCTTGACACTGAGAAAGTCTTTGTGCGCCTGTGCCCACTCCTCTCTCACGCGAAATGAAGAAAAAACATAACGCGTCCGTTGTCGTTCCTCTATTTGAACATCAGAACTGGACCGTGCTGTTCTTCTGTATGTTCTGCCCCAGGTCAGCCTGCTCTCCAGCTGGACTGGGGCTCCGAACTCCGGCGGCTCTTTAGAACCATTCACTTCAGACCGATCAGAGGAATCTACTCAGAAAGTTTTTGTAGATGCACCCCCTCTAGAAATTCCACGTTTTACAAACAGCTTTCCGTGTATCTTAGATATATATCGAAATGCGCTCACACAGCAGACATGCTGATGGTTGCGTCATCAATGTTTTGGTAGCACAAATATTGGGTGCTGTCACGTCCCCTAGCGGCCAGCAGGGGTCGCTGTTTTGGTTTTGGTGTTTCACTTTTGTAGGGTTTTTAGTGTTTTCACCTGGGGTTAATTAGTAATGAGTGTTTCTGTTCGTTTATTGGTTCATTTGGGTATTGTGTGTGTATATAAGGGTTTCTGTTTCACTGTTTAGGTGTGGGTTCACCGTTGTGTTTATGGGGGTTTGCCGTTGTGTTTTCCGTTGTTATTGGGGTGTTTGGAAGCTGTATCTTGAGAGAGTCTCTGTTTTGGGTCCTCGCACCCTTTTGTTTAAAGTTTTGTGAATAAAGCAAAAGAACTGCCTGAAGTATGACTGCCTGGCAGTGTTCTTGCCTCCACTCAGGAGAGTGGGGGGACATGACAGGTGCAAGGATTATATGTGCTTAAATGAATATTTAAGATTTGAACAGTGGGTTCAAAAAGTCTGAGACTGAGGGAAAGTCTGAGACTAGTGAAAATGCATTTTTATTACAAATTATCAGCATAACAGTTTGGGTTAATAGAAGGTTTAATGTGAGTAATAGTGAGCAATAGTTTTAATTTGAGTAGTTTAAAGTAATTACTAAGATAAATAATGACAAATTATATGGTTTTGTTGTCAGAAGTTACATATAATTTCTAAATAATATGCTTTAGTGGTTAACAAATTGTTATGATTGTTGATATCTATGATTTCTAGATGTTAATGAATTTCATGATAAGAGCTTGGTGGGATTGACTATCTGACTTCTTTTGCCCATTTTACATATTTCCATACAGCAGTGAGACAGGGCCAAAGTTGACAGTAAAATATAGAACTACAGTTCATGACTTCATGTGGTAACAGGCGTTTTAGCAGAGGTTTTTAAAAACTTAGTTTAACTTAGTTTATAATTGGAATGAAAACCAACATTTTGAATGAATATTTTACATCAATTCAAACCTCGAAAACAAATCGATGTCTGCCCTGTGCCACTTTTTACAGTGTGTAGAGTAACAGACCTGCTTCCTGAAAGGAAGAGTAGGGCCATGTATTTTTGTAATTAGGTATATTTCCATGATTTTGCTCTGCCAGGTGATAAAGTAGTGTGTGTTTTTGCTGTGCTGAATATATTAGGAATTGATGGAGATCCAGGACCATATGGTTCCAGTGGCCCCAAAGGAGACATGGGAGAAATGGGCCTGCCTGGCCCTCCTGGGCCCCAAGGAATTTACATAGCAGGTTTATATCCTTTGTTACTCCAATATTAATGTGCTTGTATAGTGCATACAGTGTGTGCATATACATGTGTACAGTTGTGATCCGTTGTGTTTCTCTCTCTCTCTCTCTCTTCCTCACCGCAGGCTCCTCGGGGAACCCAGGTTTAATGGGTTTTCAAGGGCTCAAAGGTAGTAAAGGAGAACCTGGCATGAGAGTTGGAAGCATCATGACCCCGGGGGAACCTGGTAAAGAGGGTCGTGCAGGGTTAAAAGGGTTTCAAGGGAAACCCGGCACCCCTGGTGAGACTCTGAAGCATAAATACTTAACATAGTTTATAAGTATAAATATAAACATAAATAAAAATATAATACAAAATGAATATACAATTACTTTAGTTGTCCATTATTTGTGGTGTCATATCTCCCTTTATTTTACATGTCTCATTTTTATCCAACCTGTCCAATCATTTTGTCAGGTCATTAGGTTACAGTGAGCTTTGAATCTACAATTCCACCACATTCTCTTACTGCTGTCATAGTAATTGATTAGTTAAATTTATTTCATTAGTGGCATATACTGTATATCATTTTCTTCCAGTGTGAGGAATGCTTTGTGAATATTTTACAAGGGCTGTGTGTGTGTGTGTGTGTGTGTGTGTGTGTCTGTGTATGTTTGTGTGTGATGTAGGCTACAGATGCATACCTGGCCCACAGGGAGGTAATGGAGAGAAAGGAGGCAGAGGCGCACCTGGACCATCGGGTGAAAAAGGGAAAAAAGGTAAGAATCCCTACAGTTCATGCAACCACATTCACAGGCAAAACAACTGTACATACTATTTCATTAAAGGTCATGGTTTAAACATATACTCCAGCATTTTGTCTACCTTTGCATCTGCATCATACATTTAAATACAGCAATAATTGGGTGGATATCACTGGGTAGTGACACATGCCATCCAACAGGGAGCACCAGCACCAGAAATGCACAATGCAAGCATTCCATCAAAGATGGGGCGGAGTCTGCTCCTGAAGGATATAAAAACAAATAACCAACCCCCACCTCTGTTTTTTCTTCACATGCCTCCAAAGTGGATGTGCCCAAGGGAGGTCAAAGGAACTCATTAATAGGCCTCACGTTTCAGTACCTTATCTAAAGTTTAGACATCATAGCAAGCCAACAACAAAGTCAAGCTTGCCGCAGGCATTTCTGAGGTCTTTGTGAAAGTGAAGTGATCAAGTCCTTCATTTGACACTCCAGAAAACTTCATCCCTGCAGCTTGGCAAAACCAGATGAAACCTACCTTCAGAATTTCCCCTACAAACTTTCATAGAAACTTTGTGAAGACGACAGACTGAACTTTAAAAATCTGTAAAAATATCTAATTATGTGAGTTTCAACTTATTAGGCATAGTTTTAAACTGTGGCTGAAGAATCTAAATCTCAAATTTATGTGCACAGCATTATGAGATCTCTCCTAACATCACAGTAATTTTGTGGCGCTCCTCAGAATTACTGAACTTTTTTATGAAGCTAAACACTATTAGTTTTGAAATTAGGCTGAATTCATTCTCAGTGCCACACATGTTTTAAACTCAGCCATTGACCTTGATCTCGTAAAGGCCAGATTACGTGCTCAGCAGATCTTGTTTATTGCGGGGCCAATGGCCAAAGTGAAGAATGTCGTTGATTAAAAAAATCAACGGCATTCTTCACTTTGTCTTTAGACAACAAAAGATTGCTTTCCATGCATTCCTTCTCTGAATGACCCACAAGCACCTTCTTCCAACTCGTGCCATTTTCCTTCCCTCACAGTGCTCATATAACAGGGAAATGGAACACTTTATAGTGCTCTCTCTTTCTTATTCACACAGATGCACATATACATGCAAAAAGCATGCACAGTGCATTCAATCACAATTTCGCTTAAACTGTAACTATAATGTACTGATGTACATTTGATTGTTTTATTCATGTTTTAGTGTTTTTTTTTATTATACTAATGAGACTACAAAAGTAGTGAGATTGATTTATTTAATTAATGAGGGCAGAACCCACACAGTATCAATACTGGAAAGGGATTTCCAAAAGTCTAGACCACCCATGGAAATGAATTAATCATTCATCACAAACTGTAACTTATATTATCAGCATAGCAATTAGAGTAAAATGTAGAATCTTTAAAGTTGCAGCATTAATTTGTTTAAGGACTGCTGTAGATCTGCACTTTTACTTTCACTTGCCTGTGAATGACAGGGCAGTAAACAGGTATAACAGCGACATTCCACAATCATAGCTCTGGAGTTATGAGTAAAGGGTTGGCGCGGCTACGGCCAGACGCTCTGCATGGGCTGTATTCTTCTTAGTATTTTAATGATTTATCTTAATCATATTATGCCCATACAACAACGGGATTTACACTTTATAGGGAAACACTCTGAGACATCAGAATCAGCATTTTTTAAATCTTATAAACCTGACCCGTCAAGGCCAGCAGAGATATTCCGGAGCAAGGCTACAAGGCTTTCAGAAAGTCAGACCACTCCTCCATTGTCCTCATGCCGGAATATAAACAAAAGTTTATATGGCGGGAAATTACTTGGCATGATATATGAAATAAAACGAAAAGTGTAGTAAAAATCCTTGGCAATGCTTTTTGCTTCTACCATCAAAATGTTCCAGAATAGGGAAGGGTACTGGCAGCATGGGCGTGGAAGTGACAGTGTCTCAGATGGCTCAAGTGGCATAACGCTGGCTGTTACCTCACGATGCACATGCATTTCTTGAAACGGGTTGTGTCTCTGTTTTGGTAAGCCTTTCTGTGCCTCAAGTATAGTGCCTTGGTGCTGCAATGCTTGAAGCTTGAGTTTGCCTCTGCTGAGTCCATAGTTGACAAAGTATTCTGTAAGGACTGGTGGAGAATTGCAGATAAACCTTTACTCTCATGTACTAATAGTTCAGGGTCATGGTCCAGCAAACAGGTATAACACTGACACAATCGAATTCAAATGACAAATCCAAGTTAAATAGACATACAGATTCTTGAAGGGTAGACCAAGTAAAAAAGAAAGAAAAAACAAAGCTGGCCAACATACAGAAGACAAGAAATGTCACCAGGTACCAGTGTTGGTACACCGTGAGAGGCAATACTTCCATGTCTTAGAAATGTCAGTCTTTAAATATTGCAAAACAGGACGTCTTCTATTAGCCTCCAGTAATTAAATTCATAGCTGTTAGAGCTCCCCTAGTAGTGAGGAGGATGAAAAGTAGTGCTGAAGATTACAATTTGAGACTTTTTTTCTAAAATAATTTATCATGTCTTTTAATTGCAACCCATCTAGCTCTTTTTAACAACCCAAAGTGCAAAACTGGACAATGTTTTATCATCTACAATATTGGATAGTTTTGAATATAATGTCAGAGTGTGTAGTAAATATTCTGTTTGTGAAAGTGCTAGATTAAGGGTTATTCAGCGGTATGGAATGGCCTGACATGGGCTTCACTTAATTATAAGGAGCACATATTTTTGGTGAAACATGCCATTTCTTCAACAGTCCTTTGGTTGATGGTGTCTTTGTCTTACCACTGGGCTTATTTAGAATCAGAATCAGGAAGTTTTATTGATCCTGGAGGAAATTGATTGTGTAATGACTGCAAAGACACACAGAGACACAAACAATATATAAATAAAGTCTAAATTAAATCAAAATAAAAAATCTGTAGAAAACCTCGATATAAAACTATGCTATGCTATATGTGGTAATGCTGGGTATAAATACAATATATAAGTAACACAGTTGAGTGGAAACCAACACAAATAGTAGTTTGGAGTATGTTATTGCACTAATATTAGTATGTTATTACTAATATAAGTAACAAAAAGAATAGCAGACAGCTTGGTCCCCAGCCAGTCTAGCTAAATGGTGTTGAAGTCCCTGGGAAAGTCGAAGAATGTCATTCTCAGGGATACACTTGGCTTGTCAAGATGGCTCTAGGCACAGTGTAGCAGGTAATCTTGGCAAGGTAGGTAAATTGGAGGGGATCTTGCGCTGAGCTAACCAGGGGACGGAGAGTGTCTCGAAGACCTTCATGCTGTGGCCTGTAGTCCGATGGGGCACTGGGTCGCGCACCCAGACATAATTTCCATCGCACAGGTACTTTCTCAGTACTGAGGCTCAAGTTGAAGATCCTCAGCAGTACTCCACATAGCTGGGCAGTGCACAACTTGACTACTTGTGGGCTTATACCAATGAGTATGCTCACACCTGCACACTAATAAGGGAAAGTTTAATGAATGAATGTTAGTGGGCCCTATTTAATCTAAGCATGTGTTCATCATGTGCTCATATTAAAGAATGAAAGGTGACTCCTATTAGCCTATTAAAGATATCAAAAGGTTTCATTTCTACAAACACATTCTCACACAGAATCAGTCATAGCACAACCCAGTCTCGTGATTTTTCGTGAAGCCATCACAACATAAAATCTCTATTCAAATGTACTGTGATCTCGCTTTAGGCCTTTTTCTCATGCTAGGAGAATGCTTCACTACCCTATGTATTTTAAAGTGCGTAACACCTCCACTATCAGTGCTAACTGGTCACTGAAGGACAGTAGGAAAGAAATTTGCGCTCATCGGCTTAAAAGACCCTAATTGTAACCCTAACCCTCTTTTAAGCCGAACTGTGCAAATATCTCTCCTACTGTCCCTAAAGCGTGATCGCAGCACGTTTGAATATATTTTATGTTGTTATGGTAAGAAAAGTCTTGGGACCGGGCTCGTTTAGCATCCCTAATTAATGCTGTCATCGGACTGTGGGAGGAAGCTGGAGCTCCCAGCAGAAAACAACACAGAACATCAAACTTCTTATCTGTAATTCTAATTGTCTCTATATGTTTCTCAATGCATGCTAGTATTGCACCATGTCAGTAATGCAGTGATACTGGAATATATATGGAAACAATTGGAGTACAAAATTTAGCAATTCTGCTCAGCACTAGTTGATGTGTGCAAAATTTGTCTGTATATGTGTTTTTAGGTTATGATGGTATGTGTTCATGTGAGCCCAGCCCTATTAGTGAAGGTCCTAAAGGTCTCCCGGGTGACCCTGGAAATCCTGGTGACCCAGGACCGCAGGGGCCTCGAGGTTTACGCGGTGAAAATGGTTCCCCTGGAGACATGGGCTACAAAGGAGAACATGTGAGTAAACTCTTCTCACAGTCTATGTGCATGTCTTTCTAGCTTCTGTGTAGAAAAGATACAGTGTGACATTGCTGATGCTCTGATGTGTGTTTGCTGTGTTTCACAGGGCTTTACGGGGTTTCGAGGTGACAAAGGAGTGAAAGGACAAAAAGGAGACTTATATGAGATGGACATAAAGGGTTAGCCATAAATGTAGCGCGATACCAAGACATTGTCCAACGTGTTTTTAATCATGTAAATCAAAGTATGTATTATTTTGTTTAAGGTAACAAGGGAGACACTGGACCATCAGGCCTGCCCGGTCAGCGTGGATCAATAGGCAGTCAAGGGAAGGATGGAAATCCTGGTTCTCCTGGAGATACTGGTCCAGAGGTCAGTCATCAAGGGATCACAGAGAAGGAGTTATTCTGGTATTTGGTAGCTGTGCTTTTGGCTTCATGCTTTTGGAGTTTTAACCAGTGCACATAAACTGGGTGGGTCAATTGATGAATAAATCAACACAGGATGTTTAGATCAATGGGTTGCTAGAAACAAGAGTGAGTGGATTGTTAATGTTGATATCTGTAGGTGTGCTGGAAGAAGGAGTCGTTAGACACTGCTGTTCCCTTTGTTATCCCTTTTTCAGGGTTACAGTTTTCCTGGTTTTCCTGGTGACAGGGGATATACAGGCAGCCATGGCTTTAAGGGCAGAAAAGGTGCAGCTGGACCACAAGGCCCAGAAGTGCCTGGACCTGTTGGTCAACAAGGGGACAGAGGAGACCCAGGTCCCCAAGGACAGAGTGGAAGTTGTGGTCTTAGAGGGCCTAAAGGTAAGAGCCAAAGGTTATCAGCAAGTTAGGAGAGTAAGCTACAATTTAAAATATATAAGCATTTGTGTTATAGCCTGGCTTTTGTGAATATGTAGACTTACCCAAAAGTGCTCTTTAGAGTGATAGAATGGAAGAGTCAGTTTTGGTTCTCTAAAGAACAACTTACAATAAGCTGAGGTCATCTCGCTCCCTCTATTAGGAGATACGCTGCCCTGTATGCCTAGCAAACCTGGAGAACCTGGACCGAAAGGAGTGACTGGTGACCAAGGTAACTATAGCAATGCAATGGTTATCTATTATGCCAGTTATTAATATGATGTTGTACAAATTACATTTACATTTAATACATGTTTTGGATTGTCAGGTGTGAGTCTATATTACAGCTTGTTTCACCATAAACCTATGACAGGAACCTAACTAGAATACAAATAATCTTTTTCTTCACTTAACTGTAAATGCACAAAAATAACTTTTCACAAATTTAAATCATTATAAATATAAGTTTCTACTTAAAAATATGATCTACCAGGGAAATCATGAATTAATGAATTTCAAATTACACTTCAAATTATACTTTTCTCTTCTCCAGCCATAATATATGTGCAATGTAATGTATTTATATTCTGTTCAGGTTTTCCTGGGGAGAATGGTATTCGAGGCCTCCAGGGATTTAGCGGACCACCTGGGGCCAGGGGAGAGAATGGCAACCCAGGAGACCCAGGTCCTGATGGCTGCTCAGGTATGTCATAGAATTACCCCGACACAAAATATTACACTATTTTGACATGGTTTGTTTTTGTGTTCTGACCTACATTGAAGGTACAAAGCTGTGCAGGAATTGTACATTCTGTACCTGCAGTCTCATTATAATATAACAAAAAGTCTAAGGATATTTTGACTGCAGTGGTGCCATCCATAAACTATGTTACTGTTTAAATAGACCATACAGCAGGCTATGCAACCAACATTTTAGTCATTGTGAAGCACACTCCTCAACACACATGAAGATAGCATCAACGAGGGTATCATCATGACAATGTTTGTTTTATTTTTTCACCAATTTTAGTGTACAATATCATATACTTCAGCAATCCACATAAAACGTGGTGTGATTGTCTGCCCCTCATGACTGATGCAGAATAAGAGCTTTGTGTCCCTAGGTGGGCATGTCCCTTCGTGCCACCACCCCTTTAAGTGGAGAGGCACAAAGCACTTCTGAGTAATTGCTTTAAAAAATTTGAATAGCAAGTTAGCTTCTAGGACACACATGACCCTAACTCATTTGTGTGATAATACCACCTAGTGAGTAGTGTCAATGCAAATGTCTGGCACTTCACTAGCAAATATCGTGTGAAGTAAAGGTTCAGACTTAAAAAAAGGCAATCAAAATTTCTTCCATAGAGGGTGCTGCGAAGGATGCATTTCAAGAATGCTTAAGAAACCGCTTAGGCTAAATTTTTTAATTTGATGTGTGTTACGGCTGGCTCACCTGCACCATGCCCCCAGGCCTTCCTGGTAGCTAGAGTACTGAGTCTGGACCCCCCCCCATGTCACTACTTTAGGAAAGGTTACTCCCTTATCAGCTTCACCTGTGTCACATTTCCCCTCACCATTTAAAATCAGTCCGATCAGTGTCCATGTTTCGTCATGCCAACTGCCTGATCTCTGCTTTGTTCCTGTTTATAGCTCTGGTCCTGCCCGCTCCTCTGTGCTCGCGGCACACTGCCCTGCTTGCAGTTAGATTACCATTTATCAATACGCTACCGTGTGGACTATGTATATACCTTTCACGTAATTGACTGGCTGATCAGGTTTTTTGTTTTTATGCCTGGAATTTCTACTCTTTGTAGAAGGCTCCCTTTCTGTGAGTGCATCATTCTGGATTTCTGGCCATGTGTTTAAATTCAGCTGCCAGAATGCAGTATATCAAAAACATAATGAGCACAGATAGATAGACAGATATACTTTATTGTCATTGCATCGAAGTACAACAAAATTTTACTGTGCGTTGCGTGAATACAAAAAACAGAATAAAAATAAATGTAAATAGATACACAAACATATAGATAACACCATCATCTGAGTCAATAAATATGATAAAAAGCAATCATAGATAATATTGCCCAAATTGTCCTATTATTACATGTTTGGGCTGACTGAATATAATACAATGGGAAGGCAGTGTTCAGTATTATTTGGCTCAGTTATAGCTCTTGGATAAAAGCTGTCTTGTGTTGATAGTTCTGTGGAGGCATCGGGTCCTGAAGATATCCTCTAGAGAGGGCAGGTTGAGTCAGATGATCCTTCGCGAGGTTCTAATGACCTGCTGGAGACTTTTCCAGTCTGCCTTTGTGCAGCTTGCATACGATGATGTCAGCAACCCGATCTCGATCATGCTTTAGGGCATTTTAGGAAACAGGGCATTTGTTTGTGTTCGGACAACGCTGCACTTTCCGTGCTAGGACAATGCTACACTACCCTATGTATTTTCATGCGCTGTGTGTAACACCACCAGTATCTGCGCTAACTGGTGACTGATAAGGTTAAGGTTAGGCTTAGGGACTTTCCCTGTCTTACGGCATTCCAACCTGTTTCAACCGCTTTGCAAATAAAAATGATAAGGAATCAACTCATTATTTGCAGTAAAGCTCCAAGCAGTTCTGCAGAGAAACTGTGTGAGGGAAGGACATAAGAGCTTCATCCGTTTAGTCAACAGGTCTCCACACAGAGACTAATGTCTGAACATGAGCTTATGTGTTTATTTAAGAAATGAGAGCCGCCCACAAAGCCCCCTTCATTTCAAGGCTTTTCTACCTGAAGAACTTATGCCAGACAGCTGTTTGAGACAGCTACTGGCCAGCCACAAATGAATCCCTTGAGTCTATGGGCCCGTGATGTCCAAACCTTAGGTGCTGAAGGGTGATCTGTCATCACACATAAACACACAACTAATCGACTTGCCCTCTCTTCTACAGGCGTCGTTGGCTGTAAGGGAGACCCAGGAGACCCTGGGCCTGATGGTTATAGTTATGGTGGAGAGGTTGGGGTACCCGGCACACGTGGTACTCCAGGATTAAAGGGACCCTCTGGAAACTCATATGCAGGAGCCCCAGGGCCAATGGGCGCCATTGGACTCTGCGGACGCACAGGGCCCAAAGGAGTCCTTGGACCCCCAGGGCCAACAGGATATGAAGGTAAAAGACTGATAGAAGTCAGAGGTAAACATTGCTCATATAACCTAATGTAAACAAATGCCTTATTAGTGTTGTTTTGGTGTTAACAAACTGATTTTAACGCTTAGTCCCTGCTCAATGCAATCGCTGCTAAAATATCTTATTCAAAAGTACTTCCTTATACTAAGCTTCTTCATCTATGAATCAACAGTGCAAGCTTCAGGCATCGCAGGAATCATTGTTTTTTGATTATACAGTACGTTGTGAAAAATCTGACACCAACATTTAAAAAATAAACTTGACAATGTTTGGAAACTAAAAATAATTTGAATGTCAAAATAACTATACATATATATTGAGGGAAACTTAGTCATGACTGTTTAGTAGAAGCATAGTACAACTGGAAAGTTTGAGAGAACTTGAGAACATGCTTCCTGTTTTGCCAATTATAAACAAGTTATTAACTTGGCCATTGGTTTTATCAGATATTCACGCTGGTCTCGACTGAGTCCAGCTATTTCCGCAGGTAACATTCCTCTGTGGAGGCCAACCGCTCCAAACTCTTTGCCACTATGGCAAAAAAAATATCTGTCAACAAAATTAAAACATTCAAAATATTTTACAAAATGACTCAACAGTGATCAACATCATTGATTAATCCAGCTTGTTCAGAAAATTGGCATTACTTTAAGTATTTCAAAATCTATCCAGATGATCACTGACCTTGGCTGCCTGGTAACCAGTCAGATGCCTGTCAAAACTGCTCTCAGCATTTTCATTTTGACCACAGACAGTGTCATTTTGTCGAAGCCATATGAATCAAGTAAAGTGGCTCTACTTAAAGTAAATAAAATAGCCTCTTTTGACCCTCTTGTTACATTGTACTTGTTTTTTTATGATTACAAATCATAACAGAGCAAAATGGTCATCTGGAAATAGAAGATACATAGTTTCTCCAGCATCACCCATAAATTATGAACAGGCCAGTATGTAACACTTTCTCTCACATTTTAACTCAACTAGTCTTAGGCTTGGACTAACTACAGCTGTGTCCCATGAACAGCAAATAAATTGCTAAAAAACTGGGAAGAATGCATTGACCAAGAATGAGAGTGAGATGAGAGTAATATATATATTGAATCTGTTTATACCTGTACAGGCACTCCTGGTGTACCTGGAACTAAAGGTGTGAGAGGAGAACCTGGACCAAATGGACAATGTGGGAAAGAGGGGTTTGAGGGACCATCTCCAGTACAGTGTGATACAGGACCATCAGGCCTAGTGGGAGACAAAGGATCTACTGGGGGCGTGGGATTCACAGGTGAGTAGACCAAGCAGGCTGAATATGTACTTATAGTAAAATTATTATATTGAAAAAAATGGGTAGCTACATTTCTAAAATAATTCACAATGCACCTTTAATATTGTCAGGATGAAAGGTCACAGTTTGGCCAGTGTAGTTTGAAGGATGAACCCAATTTCGGAATAACACGGGAGAGATGGTAGTTCACGCACTTTGGTCTGAGAACGCTCCCTAAGCAAAATAAAGATTCCCACCAGGAATCAACATTCTCACACACACACACGTCAGAGAAAACCGGAGTACACAAAGTCGTGAAGAGATGAACAGAACAGGGATGAGGTGATGACTTAATGACTGAGCACTAGCTATCGCCTTGACCTTGGCTTTTATAGCAGGTGACACGTTTACTTCCGAGTCCTCTTATGTGTCACATGACTAGTGTGCATGACAAATATCTTGAATGCACCTTTTAACGGAGCCTTTTAACTCATCAACATCAGCCCCCAGAGTACTTACTTCAAGTGCACTTTGGGAAAGGGAATTGGTGTTAATTTAGTGTAATTAGCACTCTTGGCGTCCAGTCGTTTTCTGTCACTATATAAAATACATTTATCAGATTAGCACTAAAAAAAGACTGGCTTCTGAAGAGCATTTGCTATTTATTTATCAGATAAATACAGTGACAGCACTTAATAATGTAAAAAATGCTCAAATAGGTTTTATTAAAGCATGAATTTTATGATACAAATCATGTGAATGGCAATTTCTGTGTGTGTTGGTGTTTGTATATAGGTCCCCAAGGTGAGAAAGGATTAGTTGGGCTACCTGGACCAACAGGAATTGGGCCCAAAGGCGTGACTGGAAAACCTGGTTTCCGAGGCATTGAGGGATCTTCTGGTGATCAGGGCGCCCCAGGACCAGTTGGTGATGATGGAATCCCCGCTGCTGTTGGACTAAAGGGTAGGAACACCGGTGCACATATCTAAAATGGTCTTTGAATACAATAACCTAATTCAGGGAGCAAATATATAATGACGATTGATCCATATTCGTCTAAATTGACCATAGGTGTGTGTGTGTGCACCCTGTGGTGGGCTGGCACCCCACCCTGGGTGAGTCTCTGCCTCCCGCTGGGCTTCGGGTACCAGCGACCATAGCAAGGATTAAGCGTTTAAGGATTAATAGTAGTAGTAGTAATAGGGTTTTATTTGCATTTCTACCATATACACACATTTTTGCAGCCCATTTGGGCTTAATCTATATGTTTTATGTCAAAACGATGTACCATATAAATTCTCATTACATTCCAATAGGATGAGCTGCTGTAAAGCTTGTACACAAGGGTAGAGCATGTAAAGTTTAGCTGTGTTCTACAACGTAAATAGAAAAACTGAAGCAGTGCAGCTGACCTTTAGTGAAACACAAATCGTCGTGTCATGCTGATAGTTTGATTTGCAGTTTTAAATTTAAAAGTGTTATTTCAATATTCAGAGATGAAGGCTTCACTGGAAAATATTACTCTTTATCGACTCCTCAAGTGTTTCTGATTGGTTAGTAATATCTAACTAAGCCATGGAACTTGCCCGGTAAATGGAGCAGGGGGCTTACAAGCATGAGAATGTACCAATATTTTAGAAAGCAATTTAATTGTTTAAACAGTGCTTTGGACTATAAAAGAAATTAGTTAACATGATAACTTGCAAGTACATAAGAACACCAAGTAAAGCCACTCAAACATAAATAAGCAACTATGGTTTATTAATGAAATCCAAGTAATGGAAATGAATTAAGAACCATCATTTTTGATAGAAAGGAAAGCAAAGATACATCTCAGTGCAAGGATACATATTTTACATATTTTGGCTGTTGCATGCTTTTTGCACAATATAAATGGAGTGTTGATATATCACTCAGGTTTGCGTGGGCCACCTGGTAGAGATGGTCTACCTGGTGGTTCAGGTGAAAGTGGAAGTCCCGGACCTCTTGGCCTTAAAGGTGAAAAAGGGCTCGATGGGAGGACAGGTTTGCAAGGAGAACATGGCCCCAAAGGAGTAAAAGGTACTTTGATAGATACTCAACATATTTAACTTATATCTGTCTTTCTTCTCCTGGTTCTACTTTGTATTTAATTGTTTTCTTTCTTTTGATTGTATTTTTTTCTAATTGGAAGATCATTCATAGACATAAACAGATAAGCAAAGGTATAAAGCAAAGAAACTAAACCAAACTAAATGATCACCATATTAAAAGGTTCATACTCCTTTGTGACAATGGACACTGTGTATCCAGAGAGTAAGAAACCAATGCCAGTTATTAGAAGAACCAGAAAGATAGAGGTTAAGCACTGGTAGTCCAGCAGGAGTGAACAGGTGAAAGAATGAAAGAAAGAAACTGAGTTGCTGCAGTTTTATTGATACAAATACAACTGTGTTGTATTTCCTCCAGGCAAGGCTGGATCTCCTGGAGAGCAAGGAGATATTGAAGTGATTAAGTATAAAGGGATAACAGGGACAAAGGGACCCGCAGGACTGATCGGCCTCACTGGACCCAGAGGTGACTTGTTATGCTTTGAAGTCCTTATTCTTAAAAAGATTTTAAAATATTTGCATACTTTAAACGAAGATATATAACTGTTTTTTAAAGGGGACCTATTATGCAAAACTCACTTTAGTTATGATAGGTCAATGGGCTACAAAACATGTTCATGAATTTTTGCACAAATTCACTCTCATATAAAGAGATATCACCAGGTTTATTCTTCACAGTTTGGGTCACTTTTAAAATGAGCCGTTTAGAAAGAGGGCGCAGTGGGACGTCAATTTGCATAGAACCGCCCCTCATCTGTTGAGACCCCGCCTACTAGATTAGTTGAAGATTCGCCATTTTGTCTGCTGGTTTTACGAGCTTAGCAAGAGCGAGGCAGAGGCAGGTCACACCTGAAGTGTTGTGTTGTTGCTGCAAAGAACAGCACAAATCCCTCCCCTTTCTCACAGACAAAGAAAACAGAAGGACTGTGTGACCCCATTTTATTTTCGATGGCCATGTCCCAGCAACAGGTTTTGTTCCACCTAAGTATTTAAGGTGGAGTGGAACATTCGAATAAGGAGCTGTGAATAAGGAGCTAACTTCAGTGTCGTGGGGGATCTGTACACTGTCTGTGATGAGTCAGCAGATGAGGGAGATGTAAGTCTTTTCAAATAATTACTTTTGTGTTTCTATCGCTGTTAAGTTTTGTTTTGTTACGATCAGCATAAGGGGTGGGTGGAGCATGGGATGGTGGGGCGTGGCCAGCAACAGCTTATTTGCAGGAAAGGGACAGAGCCCAGAAATGGCGTGTTTTGAACGTGACCCAAACTGTGAAGAATAAACCTGGTGATATCTCTTTGTGAGAGTGATTTTGTTCAAAGAACCTCATGAACATGTTTTGTACAGCCCATAGACCTAATATAACTTGCTTTTTTTTTAAAGTGTGTTTTGCATAACAGGTCCCCTTTTAATTTATTTTCTGTACTGCTATACCAGTTGGTTCACACAATACTTGTTGTTTTAGACAACATTTATATCATTGGTACTATGTTGTGTGCTTTAGATTTTAACCTTTGAAATGTAAAAAAAATGGTTTTCTTTAAAGGTCCCATGACATGCTGATTTTTTATGCTTTTATATAGGTCCTAATGGTCCCCTAATACAGTATCTGAAG
>JBBPCY010002089.1:0-16276 GCA_037974405.1 Brachyalestes nurse
GAAACAGGAGCAGATGATTCCAGATGATCAGGCGGTGATCAGTATACTGGTGGTGCTGAATGCTGAGTGTTTGGAACGCTTTTGTCTAGGATCCTGGTTCTTTGCAGCCTGTCTCAGTAGAACGTTTATTCACATTTGATCTACTCAATATACCAATAATAAGACTAAGAGGCATACAATTGTGTTTTTGCACCAAAAAGATGATTCAAAGAAATGAGTAGGTTCAAGACTTCTGCATAGGACTATAGGGCTGCCAATCAAATTGAGAGGGATTGATGGTCTTAGTTGGTAGACTCACTCAAAATTCATAGCAGAATGTGTGTGTTAAATAAAACAGAACAAAAACACATTCATTGTTAACACCAACTAGCTCAAGCAGCCATGGAGCTTCACAGATCTGTTATGATGCTGTTGAACACTTGAGTAAATGTAACTCTAAAGCTCATGAGACTGGAGGCCAAGACGCTGGAGCCTTGAGATTGAGGGACTGGGCACTTATTGAGGGGATAAATGAGATCAAACAGCAGCAGGTTCTATTAGTTGATCAGTGGAAACAATGTTGATAAATTATTAGCTTCCCAACATCACTTTTTTATAAGTGTGCATTTTTTTACATCAGCTACTAAATTTCCATTTCATTTGCATACATGTACAGTAAGTACTGTGCTACAGTCTTAAGCACCTATGTCACCAATGTTTATATCAAACACAAGTGAACATTAGAATAAATGCAAACAAACAAGAAAGCAGTAAAAAAATATCTAGATTTCATTTGTTTTTCTAAAAAGTAGTTGTTGTGAGCTGGTCCTGAGGATTTCTGCTCTATTCCTCCAGTCATTGTGTGGATTTATACAATTCCATAAGAAACACACATAATTTAATCTAATGAAGTAAAAAGAGCCACCCCAGGTATTTGATGGAGCTACAAGCAATGCTGGGCATCCATGAGGAAAGAGGTCTGGAAACGGTTAAGTTAACACTTTGCCATGTGTAAAACCGCTATTTGCTGTATTGTTTGTATTTATTGTAATATTAGTATTTTAACACTAACTTAACACTACTGCCCAGAAGTAAACAGCTTTTTAGTATAATTTTCGAAGACTGCACTGTACTGTACGTGCGGTCACTTTGCGCAGGCGATGTAAGGGAACTGGGTAAACAGTGTCAGTTGGGTGGGCCTCCGCCTCACCCCACAGCACTCGCACCTCCACCGGTCACAGCCACTTTACGAGCCTCCTGCTGTTTACAGCTCGCTGCAGTGTTGGCTGTCATTATCCAGAAGTAATTACTCTCCCAAACACCTTCAGGCTGTGTGAGGGAGTCGGACGGTTGGTGGAAAAGCTCTGAAAGAGGGCGAACGGTTGTGTGTGTGTGTGTGTGTGTGTGGGTCCCTGACCAGAGGAGTGTCTGCTTAATTTGTCAATGACTAACGCAGCTGGCCAGCTCGTGCGTCCGTCCTTTGATGTGGCTCTGCAAACAGTGGAGAGGGAGGGTGTCCAGCGTCCGGAGAGGCTCCTTATCTCTCCCAAAGTGCACCGCTGGCCTGATAATGGGTTCCGACGGACGGCTGGACCCCGTGGCCTTATCTCCTGCCTCTGCTTGGTCTGACCCTTTAGACCACGTGGGTTCCCTTCCTGCCAAAATGTGTCATTAAGTTTCCAAGGTTCCCTTTGAAATGTCTTTTCTTATGTTATATTTAGTGTCTTTATTTCTCCCTGTGCCTTTGTATTGTAAATGTTCAATGAATTTTACATTTGTGTAAAAGAGGATATTTTATTCTGATGACAATCAGCATCATAGTTAGAAAACTTTATTGATCCCAGAGGAAACTGCTTATGTTAAGACTGCTTATGTTAAGACTGCACAGACACACACAGACAGGAAGACAAGAACAATATAAATAAAAAAAATTGAAAAACAAATTGAAGTCAAAACTAAAAGCCAAATAAAAAAATACTCAGTAATAACTGTGCTATGCTATATAAACATCATGCTGGGGTCAATAAGAGAGGTGGATATTAATATTATAGATAAATTAAGCACAGGTAAGTAATTTATTAGTAACACAAATAGTGATTTGGAGTTGTTCTCTATACCGAGTCCTAATAGAGATCAGTTATAGATGAGAGAGTGGTGATATTGCACATAGTAAGACTATTGCACATAATAAGATCCTGAAAAGTCTTGAAAAATGGAAAGAAAAAACATAAAATTAACATTCTTGCCTAAATGTAATGTAAACTAGGGTATTTCACTGGGTATTTTTGTTTTACTAATTCTGCATTGTAAATCTAATGTGTAGAAATAGTTGTTAATGCTGCACCTTCCACCAAAAGAGACTGAGATCAAGGGGAAGCAAGAAAGTTGAACGAGTCAGCCATTCAGTGGCAATGCACTAATTAATACCACGTTCGGACTCTAAGCAACAAAACAAGTCTCAACACTGTTGATCTGGCAGCTCACTAGGACAACATGGGGAAGAGAATGGAAATCCATTTTTTCAAACGATCCCTGCTTTGTTTTCCTAACACAGGCCAGGTCAAGCTGACAGGCCAGCATGTGTCTGAGATTAGAGCTTTGTGACTCACATTAATGTGTGAGTCAGGCTAGTTAGAAACCAACATGGAGTGTAATGGTGTCGTGGCTTGTCATAAAATAAATAAAGGGCACAAATGACCAAAAGTCTCTCACTGCCACCTACAGTGAAATGGTGTGATGACTAGTATGGTCAGATCTTCAGATCTTCAAATCCACGGATACCTGTAGCGTGTGCAATGTAATTACTGGTAAAACCAAGAAAGGCCATTCAAGAAAAATGGCCCAGATCCACCCCATTGCTTCCATATCTTGGAATTTTATAGCATCAGTTTAAAAAGCAGGCTTTGATCAAAAGACTGAAATCTTGAGACTCAATTTTTTTCAAAACAAAGCCCAGAGAAAAGTGACAGTATTTTCAATAATCTTGTTAACTGAAGCTGGAATTATCTTCTACTCGTGTATAAATGGACATAAATGGCTAAGACTCTCTCTCTCTCTGCCACTTACAGTGAGATTATGTGATGAATGTATGGTCAGAGCTTACCAGTAGCTTGAGCAATGCAATAACTACAGGAAAAACCAAGAAGAATGGAACAGAACCATCTTGTTGCTTCAATATTTTGGCATATTATAACATCATTTTAAGAAGCAGGCCTTGATGAAAAGGCTGACATTTTCAAACTCAAGTTTCTTCAGAGAAAAGTGACGATATTTTCAGGAATCTTGTTGTCCAAAGCTGGAATTATCCTTCAACTCATGCGTAGCTGGAACTTTAATCAAAGCAGTCAAATTCAAGACGATCTGAGAAGAATATCAACCGTAACTTACCCCATAATCCTACAATGAATAGCTGAATCTTGAGCAATGTATTCTACCATTGATTGTCTATACACAAATATGGTCTATATTTATTTATTTATTTATTTATTTATTTATAATAGTTATACACTTCTAATGTGTGTGGCATTATATCAAATCTGTAATTAATAATGACCAATACATGAACATTTTTTCTGTCACTTAGAATTAAACAAGCTGTTTCTTCATCTTTAAGACTATCCTCCAAACCAGTCATTTTGATCACTGAAGGCTGATGTTGAGCCCAATGGTTGGTCTGACAGCTCCAAAACACACAACTAGTCTCATTCAGTTCCTTCAACTCCTGCATACCTGGAACTTCATTCAGAGCAATCGAATCCAAGACAATTTGAGAAGAATACAACCAGCCCTTGCAACCATAACTTGGCCAATTATCCCATCAGTCAGAGTGCCAGACCCTGATGAAAAGACTGGACTTGAATCTCCTCTGTCAGAACTAAACCCCTTCCAGAAAGAAGCCTGGGGAAAAGTGACAAGAGACGGCTCTTATTTTATGGCATCTTACTGCTGTCTGAGGCCAGAGCGATAATCAGAGTAGCCCTAACCCCGCACCATCTCTCCTTTTGTGTCTCCGGCATGGTTGGAATATCTGAGAAGATCTTATCAGGTGTGTTTTTGTTGCAAGAGGAGGCCCACTGTCTCCTGTACGGCCTCAACGGAGTGTCAAAGCCCGACCTCTTCAGCCTGAGCAGACGACTGAATTACCAGCCTGTCAGCACCTCCTGCTCTCCAGCTAAATCTGGACAGTCGGTTTTATGTCGCACGGCTGCTATAAAGACCAAAGAAGTGTCGGTGAATCAAAATATATCAAAGCTGCCTTGCAGTTCTTGGCTCTTTTTGGATTTTTGATTTCCTAAACTGCTTGGAACAAATCAAGATTAAAGATTCAAGGTTTAAGTTATACAAGTAGAATGTGTTTATACTTTTATATATGATATAAATGCCATTTTCCAACATTTAAATATATACGACAGCCAGTGATTCTTGGTTCTTTTGGATGTTTGATTGCCTCAAATGTTTGGAACAGATCAAAACTTACGATTCAAGATTCAAAATTCAAAATTCAATAAAAAAAAAAAAGTAAAATTGAATTAAAACTTAATATGAAATACACTATGCTGTGTACACAAAATGCTGGGGTATAAATACCATAGATATATAACATACAATTAAGTGAATTACTTATTAACACAAATAGTGGTTTGCAGTTGTTCTCTATACTGAATCTGTTACTGCATGTAACAGAAATCAGCAGTAGATAACTAATACTGACAGTTTTGACATTTTTCACATACACAGCTGTACAAGTACAGTCCGGAACCCTGAAACGTCAGCCTTCTAAGGCAGCAAGTGTATTAAAGTCATTATTTGTGGTACTTTTACTTCTCAAACCCTGGACTGTTATAGAAATCCCCTTTTCCAACATTATGATTCTTGTCTCTTTTTGAATGTTGAACATCCACAACTGTTGCAAAACAAGATTAAAAATAAAAAATTCGAAACAAGTCATTATCTGTGGTACTTTCACTTCTCAAACTCTAGACTACGTTATATAAGTCTCCTTTCCCAGCGTTTAAATGTATATACATCAGCTTTTGGTTTTTGGTTCTTTTTGGATGATTGATTTCCGAAATCGCTTGGAACAAATCAGGATTCAAGATTTTATTTTGTCACATACACACTCATACAAGAGCAGCGTGTAGTGAAATGGGCCACTGAAACGTCAGAGTCATCCTCTTGTTCCGAGGCAAGACGGATAAGTCATTATTTGTGGTACATTTCTTTCTCAAACCCTGGACTGCCTTATAACGATTACATTTTGCAACACGCGAGTATGTCCAGCAGCTGACGTGCGATCGGACGCTAGTCTCAGTCTCAGTTATAAGTTATTCATTCGTGCTAGCTGTTCTCAAATAATCAGGCACGTCTTATCAGTGGGCCGTTGCATTGCAGAGACACTGGAGAGTGTCTGTTAATTGGCCCCAGTAAAAGTAACATCTGACCACTCTAATAAGCAGTTTACCCCCAGCTCCCAGCAACGCACTCGCCTTGTTCCCCAGTCTCATATTAATTACTAACGGGGTCTGGTGATATCATGAGCCAGGAACGCTGCCTGTCTCTCCTTGCGCCAACCGTGCTGTAAATCAGGCTGGCTTTTCAAAGGAAGGCCGCAAGGTCCACCTGTCAGCGCGGCCAAACATGCACAGGGCCTGTGTCCTCCAGCTCAGCAGCCTGTTTTTTTTCTGCAGCATTCGGAATGGGCCTGGTGTACTTTGGTGTGACAAAAGAAGCTCAGCCTATGAATTTAACCCTACTGAACCCAAGACTGATTATTCCAATGTTAATCTTAAGATCTATAGTCTTTTATCTTTATAGCTTTGTAACCACACCTTTAAAAAAGAGGTTCTTGAATACAAAACAGAGTGAATGCTGTAAATGCAGCTGTGGGTCCTTAACCGCACTGCATCCTAGACGGATTCTTACAATGTTAATCTTAAGCTTTGTTGTCTTTAAAATACATTATTCTGTAACCGCACTATTAACTATTAAGACTATGGATGGCATAGAGCGAATATTGTGAATGCATTCATGGTTCCCTGGCTGGTTCCTGATGGAAAACCTGTTGCGAATAGTCCTCATGAATAAGGGTTCTAAAACGTTCTTGGTGTTATAAAAAGTGATTTTTTTTTCAACTAAAATACTGAAACTGAAAAAAGGCCCCATATTAGGGTGTAATGTTTATCAATATATGAAATTATACTAAAATACAGTGTTAATCCTGAGCTTTACTGTCTGCATTACTGCATTATTCTGTAACAACACCTTTTCAAAAAAGGTTCTTTAATGGTTCTAAAGATAATTAATACTGTAAAGAGTGAATTCTGTAAATGCATCTGGTTCCTTAACCTCACTGAACCCAAGATTAATTCTTCTAATGTTAGCTTTATAGACATCACAGGTATATAAGGGTTCTAAATCGGGTTTAAAGAAGCTTTCTTGGTATTATAAAAAGTAATTTTTAATATCAAACTAATAAAAGAAAGTTATGAGGTTAGGATGTGAGGGTGAGGAACTGAAATAAGGAGCCCATTTAAGGGTTTAAGGTTTATTAATATCTTAAAACTATACTAATATAATTTCTTCATTATCCTACACTATAAGAGAACACATGCGAAAAATGTGAGGAAAAAGGCGGAAAACCGCAACGTTCCCTGTAGAAGATTTGTCCATTTACTTACATTTAGAAAACTGTCATCTTTTGACTGGAAATGTTCACAAATTTCAAACTGTAACAAATGGCCATTCATTATAAAATATGCCTCAGATTAACTCTTTAAACTCTAAGTAAGCTATTCCGTTATTAATGTTACTGCTTTTTAACTGTAAAACTATTACGAAAGGTGTGTAATTTTGTAGAAGGGACTCACCAATAAGTTCTAAGGGCTTATATTACGCTGAGCCTTAATACTTACAGATGAATCTGACACTCGTGTTCTTGCAACACCATTTGCTGGAAGTGTTAAGAACATCCACAAGCCGTTGACACACAGAGGTGCTGTATTTACCTTTACGTTCGACGTTTTACAGCGTCAAGCAAAACGAGCATGAAGGACCCTTCACTTTCAGCTCCTCGGAGAAAAACAGGAAGGACATGAAATTAAACAAAAGCTGCTTTGCAGCCTCACGAGGAGCCGGCTTGTGAGGCTCGGATAATTCAAACATGGTGTGCGCCTGTTTATTGCACTCCAAAATAAAACAGGACACTTCTCACAAATCAGGTTCCAGCGCGCAGCGTTCCCAGTCCGTTTATACGAACACAGAGTCCGAGGGGAAAAACTACGTAATGTGAGGATTTTCTCCTGTCTCTGGATCCCTTTCTTTTTCTTTAAAAAAGGCAGTTTCATTACCACAGGTGGGATTAGAGGAAGGGTATATTTCATTAAACTAATGCTCACACATGTGCGTCTAATTCCATGTTAAGTAACACTCATGTTCGGGAAAAGCTCTTTTTCCCTCTTTTTTCCCAACCTGGCCACTGGAATGTTAAAACTGCAGTGTTAGTTTCAGTGTGTTTGGTTTTAGCATGGAGAACATGTCGGCTTTGTAGAAGTATGTGTTTTTCCCCTCCAGATTACATCACTACACAATGGAACAGCACATTTCTGTCCATTATACTCTCAAAAATGAATGAAAATTTCAATAAAATTTACACTTGTCACATATTCTTCTTTCTTTCTTTCTTTCTTTCTTTCTTTCTTTCTTTCTTTCTAGTTTTTTCTCCCTGCATTTCTTCCTGTTTTTCTTTCTTTCTTGTTTTTTTCTCCCTGCATTTCTTCCTGTTTTTCTTTCTTTCTTTCTGTTGTCTTTCTTACCTTCTTTTTTCCTTCTTTAACCATAACATTTTCTTTTTCTTCCTGATTTTCTGCCGTTCTTTCTTTCTTTTGCCATTCTTACCTCCTTTCTTTTTTCCCTCTTTCCTATTTCATTCTTTTTCTTTCTTTCTTTCTTTATTTCTCCTGTTTTTCTTTTGAATTTCTTACCATCTTTCTTTTTTCCGTCTTTCCTTGTAACATTCATCCTTTCTTTTTCTTTCTTACCTTCTTTCCTTCTTTTTCTTCATTCATTCATTCTTCATTTTTCTTTCTCTCTTTTATTGGATTTCCTTTAGTGCTCATCATGCAGAATTATTTTTAAATATTGTATTGTACCTCAAACACAAAAAATTATATATACAAAAACTACAAAAAGAAAATGAATTATTAAGCAACACACCGTCCAAAAAATCTCACAGAAACCATCAAAAGAAACACTGTGGTCTCAAATCTCTGACGTTAAGTCTGAGTGTGTTGGGTGCAGTTTGGTATCTGAGAGTCAGCTGTTCCTCTCGCTGGCCTTGGAGGGGAGCTGGAAGCTCATTAAGCTGCTGAAACACTGCCCTCCCTAATACTGACTCAGTTTTCCTGGTACTGCTGTGTTTGTGTGTTTGAGGCTGAATAATACCTGCCAGTTCTTGTGTTAAGCTTAGTGGGGGAAAAAGCAAGTTTTCCGTAAATACATGAAACAGCAGATAATATTTTTTGTCCACTTTTATATATTTGTTCGGAAATGTTTAAAATGAAAGTGTATGAAAACTGAACATTGTGTCTGTCTGTAGCTCATTTGAAAATATAATCTGTCACATTGTGCAAAAATTTAATGAATGGACCCAAAGCAATGATCCAAAATTACAAAATCTCATTAAGTTAATTTAAATTCAAAGGCACAAAAGTGACCATTTTGGAGATATTTGTTTAGACTGAGATGTTTAGACACACACACACACGCGCACACTCACACACACACACAAACACACACATATACACACATATATATATATATATATATATATATATATATATATGTGTGTGTGTGTGTGATAAATATTATTAATCCAACCATAAACAACATGAACAACACCAATTATTATTATTATCAGTTATTATCATTCTTTATTGTCGATTTTGAAGCTGCAATACAGTAACATGTACATAAGTTCTGAACATTTCTGTTCATGTGACGGAGGCCTATAAAAGGGCTGATGCGCTTATCAGCCCTGTGGGCAACTAAAACTCTTCTACCTTTCCCACAGTTCTGATCTCTACCTTAAAGTTATTTTAAGATTTCATACATAGCTTACAACACCGTGCACACACACACACACACGCACACACACACACACACACACAGATAAATATGTAACCCACCACTCTACATTCAGCAAGTAATCCTCCTATAAACTGTCGGTATCAGTCCTAGAGGAAAGGGCCTACGTGTTCGGAAAAGAAGGGAAACAGTACAAATTTCCTACATCTCAAATCAACAGTCGGGCTATTTAATCCTAATCTCTCTGGAAATCCTTGACAAGGAAGTCGACTTTCCTCCCTCGGTACAGAGGGAAACGATTTCCAGGGATAACTTTGGATAAACGTATCGGTTTTGAGGAACACATGTTTTTTTCTTCACCACGATCACATTAGGCTAAAGCAAACGTAGTTTGTTAGATATTTGATTGCGGCGCAGCAAAGGAGTCAGGCCTATCAGCGTTATGGGAAGAGTGGCATGGAGGTTTGGTTTTATTGCACTTGGTTAATGGGCTCTGTGTCTTTTGCTGTTATGTAAATACGACTCACTTGCTCCTGCCGTTTGAAGTCCTGCTCCGGACAGACTGAGCCAATTTCTGTATCAGGGAAATGTTTAAACAGCTGGTTGTCTTAGTGTCAGATATCTTACAGAGTTTTGCCTCTTCTTTATCTTTTTGCACCACCCCCCAACTCCTTCCCCTTATGGATAGGCCATAATACAGAAACTACACGCATTTCCATGAGAAAATGTGAAGAACGATTGTGTGGTTGCTATAAAACCAGTGTTTGGAGATAGGCATACTTTGTTTTGTTTGTCGAACTTGTGATCTTCTGATTTAGGGGACTGTACTGCTGTAGCATGAATTCACAGGCTCTTACCAAGCCATTTGTGGTGTAAGAATAGCTAATTATCTTTAATTAAACCACAACAAACAGCGGCACATGTCTTGTTTTTCACAAATGACCTGAGCTTTAGTGTCTTGAGGTCTGTATATGAGTCTGCTGTGTGTTTTGCTCCGCATTTGTTTCTCTGTGTTTGTGTGTCTTTAAGTTTTGTAGCATTGCAGACGCCATTTCTGTGACATCACAGACTCTATCTCCAACACACATTTTGAAGGCGACTAGTCCGACTCGACCACAAAACTTGATTTTTAAAATGACAAATACTTGGTCTCTGATCAACCAATCAAAAACATATATTTGCCTGCACTGCAGGGGGATAGTAACAGAAGTTTTGACATTGGAACCATGCCCATACTTCAAAATAGGCACCAAGTTCAGCTATAAAATACAACAACAAAACAGTAATAATAATAATAATAATAAGAAGAAGAAGAAGAAGAATTAAACTTAAGAACAGTAGTGTGAGTGTTGATGCAATCACACTAATCAAAATATTGCATTATTCTGCTAACCACAAAGACACGTTTGGCGTATGTAATTTGTTTCTTTTGTTTGTATTGGTGCTACATGACTAATGTAGCTGTTGAGAAAGTGTAGCCTACAGTTGTGTGCAGAAGTTTGGCACAAGGGGTGAACGTGGTCTGCAGTGATGTTAGGGTAGGCGGTCCATATCAAAGTAATTAGTGTAGGACCTAAAGTTACCCAGCAGATCATCACCAAGAGCATCACACTGCCTCCACAGGCTGGCCTTCTTCTCATAGTGCATTCTGGTGGCATATTTTCCTCGGTTAAGCGACAAACATGCATCCAGGCATCCAAATCATGTAGAAGAAAAACAGGCAGCCGTCTTCCAGTGCTCCATGGCCTAGTTCTGATGGTCATGTGCCCATTGTAGACACTTTCAGTGGTGAATAGACTTCAGGTTTCGTATCGTTTTAAGTACATACTTTATGTTAACACATCCTCTAAAAGGAACAAACTTATGGTGGTGTTCTATACACTTAAGAACACAGTTTTGTTTTTGAGTTTAGCATCTTAACAGATGTTAATAATTTTTGCACAGGCCATATTTTATTTCATCCCGGTACGTTGAATTTATCAAATAAATGATGACTCTGCGTTAAAATGTGTAGCTGAAGTGAAAACATTTGTGTATATGTCATATGTGACCATATACTATTTGCACCTCCCATGTCAACCAGGGTGCTCACATTTTTGCACATGACTGTATATACCATAAATTGGCATCGTGCAAACTTGCATTTTTACACACTTTACACACCTCAAACTGCACTGAGCTGGTAAGTGATATAAAATAGATACTGTTTCAATACTGTAATGATACTGTGTAGAAAAAAAATGCTTACATTTGGGGTCATTATGGGACAATTTTAAGCATAAAAACTGAAAAAAGTAAACTTTTATGTCCTGGTTCAGGGTAAAGGAGGGGGGGATAGGTGAGAATTGTATCATTTTTCATTGGTCTATTACTTTAAAGCTGTATTATCAGACACATTTGTCAGTTTACGTGAGATAATGTCCTCGCCCTGTGTGGCTATTATTAAAGCATTGAAGTTAGTTTCCATGTTATGATTTAGAGCTTCGCGTTTGTATGTGCTTGAGACGACTCTCGCCTGTTTGCAGTTTCCCCCAACACTCCCCCCATTACAACGCTCATCTGGTGGTTTTCTGTAGGCTACATGCGTATGCAGACAGGAAACCAACGTGTCAGTGTCTGACACTGATCCTTATCAAATCATTTGCTGATCAGTGACATGATCTGCTCGTTTACCATAAAGTCTGCTCTCACACCATGGCCTATTAATATATTCACCTCTAAGAACCAGCAAAGATGACCTGTTTTTTGTAAAAAAAAAAAAAACAAAAAAAAACAGCCTGTTTCTTGAACAAACTGTTCTTAGTAAACCCCAGCTAAAAAGTTGCACAGACCTCCTATATGTTAAATTTCCCAAAATATGTTACATTCAACAAATGTGTAACAATTGAATATTAAAATGTAAGTGTGTATTCTCTTTTTTGCTGAAAAACATGTGGAATTAACACATTTTGCATGTAAATGTGCAAAAAGCATCATCCCATGTGAAAAGAAAACATGCGATTGCATGAAAACATGTGCATTTGTGTAGGGGAGTCCAGGGATGGTTGTAACATTTTTGATATTTCTGTCTGTATCTTGGAGCTCCTTTAAGCTAGTGTGGCCAAACTGTGATACAAACTGGTTGCATGTGTCTGTTCTCAAACGCTGTACCTGTCGTCTCTACAGTGCAAACAGAAAGTACATGGTTGAGTCTCAGACACAAGGCGTGAAGTGCTTTAATTCACCCCTTAGTCTGGGTAAGTTGTAACACAGCTTGGGGTGAAAAGTAACATTAGGAAACAAGGATTCTGACAAAAACATGATACCGATACAAAGTGATCATGTGTGGGAACACAAGCATTGGAGGGACTGTGCTGCCAATAGCATTGACTGCACAGAGACCAGCAAACCCCTTTCTGCTGATGTCATCACCCCAAACTGTTTAGTGCCACTCTGTCTGGGGTTTGCACAGTTGCTATGCCAGTCTCACCAACACTCCTAATGTCATTTGCAGTTAAGCCTCCTTATCACCACATTGCCATGTTACAACCATCTCCCCTGTATATGCACCTATACACTATTTGCACGTCCAGTGTAAACTATATGTGACTTTACTATAAGATCTGTTATTTTTGCATAAAAAACATAAAAAAAACCAGGTCATTGACATTAAATGTATATTCTGTGTATTCGCTTTCTTGTTGAATTTACACACTTTGCATGAAAATGCCCAAAAACATCATTACACATGAAAAAAAAGTATGAAAACATGTGTGTATTTGCACTTCTAACATGAAGTATATCTTAATTTGCCATAAGGGCTGTAAAGGACGTGTAATTGTTTTCAAAACAAAACATGTTATCTGAATAAAAACCCCCAGCTAAAAATAGCTGCAGTAATGGGTAAACTGAAAATACACCTTTCATTTTGCATGCATTTTTGCTATGATGCAATTCGCAGTCACTTGCATCCGTAATAAAAACAACTTGGAGGGAAAAAAGCCGGATAAGATACTGTATTTTCACCCACCAGCATCACCCTCCCCATGAGGCAGACTTATCTAACTCCTTGGATTCTAATCTCTCGACCTTGGATGCCAATCTCAATTTTAGTGAGGGTTGGTGAAATGTCCTTGAGACGTAATTGCTGACTTTCTGGCTGCAGTGAACACTTCATGACTTTAATAATCAGCCTGGTTACCACATTTGCCTAAGTAAGTTGCTGTTATCAGATTATACGTGCTTGATCAGAGCCACATGCTAAGGCTTATTGATTATATCTCTGCATGGGCCTTCTGCTCGTATGCTCGCCGAGCACGGCTCTAACTGGATTTCCAGTTGGGCTGTGTGAGGGGTGACCTAACCCATGCGGCATAAACAGTCCTGGGCCTGTGCCTTAGTGCTTTGCTTATTATGACAATAACATTTTTGGATGGAGTTTCACCACCCGCGCTTTTGCCAGCATCACAGGTTTTGGTGTAGGAAACATGCAATTCTTTCTTTAACTCATAAGATTCTGTTCACAGTGTATATTTGATAGTGTGTATTATGTTGAGAGGTAGAGAATAGAACAAGTGCATCACTTCAAAGACTAGATTACATGCATTTACTTTACATGTATTCATATTCCCACTCCCATTTCACCAATGGCATCTACCACTTTGCTCCACCCGTGTGTTTTCTGTGTACATGCATAGAGGTAGGGTGTGCCAGTGTGTGTTTGAATAGAGGGGTAGGGTGAAGTGTTAGGGCTACATTTCCCTCCAAATTGAGAGTTGAGAGATTCCCAGTTGCCAGCACAAGAACCTCACAAATGTCAGTATTTTCTCTATTACTAAAGTAATTCCAATAATTGCACAACATTGTATTTTTTCCCCCAAAATATTACCCTGGTTAGGATAAGTGGCTCAGAAAATGGATGGAAGAGTGGAATAGAGATCTTTTTTCTTCATAACAATCATAAAAAATCCCATGCTAAAATCTTAGTAGCTAGATAGCTAATGTTATATCGTTGTTGCTGATTTGTACACAACAGCCCTGCATTTTGACTTATTTTCATTTTGCATTCCCCCTTTGATGGCATACGATGTCCTAAATTTAGGGAGGTTGTTGAACGTCATCACTTTTCTAATATCAAAAGCCCCCAGCATAGCTGAGGAGGACATATTGGAAATTTCCAGTAACTACTGAGGACATTCAAGATTCAGGATTAAAGATGATTTTTAATTATACAACTACAACACGAGTTGACCCATTAGAATGTGCAATTAATTTAGCAAAGAAATTACAATAAAGAGACATTTGGAAAGGGTGAACTGAGGTAATAGAAATATTCAAAAATATACAAAAAAGTATGTTTCAAAAACCAACATTACAAATAGAAGCAAGATCTGCACATTGTACAAATATGTAACCGAGCAGAATATCCCTGTGCTGTAAAGTGCAATGTGCTACTTTGATGGATGATGAATAGGTTCTTGGAGGGCTGTCCCATTTCGTAGGGGAAGATTTCAAGCACTGTCCTTGACTCACGGGGCAAGACGACAAGGGATAGTGGTAAAAATAAGAAATGGGATTGGACCATATTCAATATGCACTCCCCATTCAAAATCCATTCTCCAACTTTGGATGTCCTCAGCCCCTCACTTCATTAGTGTCATTGCATCTTCTTAAGTTGATATATTGGCATGGTTCCAACGTCAGTACGTCCATTAATATCTGGTGCAGTGCACCTGTACTGAGATTTTTGATCGGCAGTTTAGGGGACGAGTACTGATACAAACCCAGAGCAAAACGCACATCCGACTCATAAACAGACTTCAAGACACTAAAGCTCAGGTCAGGATGTGAGTAGATTTTTTTTTTTACATAAACAATGTTTGTGTGTTACCAAACACTGGGTTTATAACAGCCACACCATCACACTGGAAATCCATCTAGCTATTATGTACTATTCAATGTTTGTTAAACAGAGGTTTAGATTGTTTGGCAAAGCAAAATGTGTGATTTCTGCAAATGGAAAAATTATTTTAGCAAAGACGGGGAACAGATGTGCCTGGGTGCTAATGATTCTAGTGGTGATTTGTCAATTCAGCCAGTTGCTTCTCAAAATGGTAAACGCCTTCCGAAACCAAGCTGATCAGCTCATCTAACCTCAAGCACCTCTGTGAGAACATCAGATCCACCACCATTCCACAGTATAGTGTGTGCTCTCAGTGCTTTTCTTGTACGTTATTTTGATTAGCTACACTAATTATTGCCATTATTGCTATCCATCCTGCAGAAATGCTATGTGATTAGTTTTATTTCAAATGATAAAGCTCCCTCACACCCTGCTGTTAGTGACTCAGGTATTTGGCTGATGGTGAGGTGTAACAGCAGATGCAAAGCTAAGTTGCTAGATAGCTAACCATATATTGTTACACCTCACCATTAGCCAAATATACAGAGTCAGCTCATTCACGCACGCCTCCCCAGCACGTCTCTTCGGACAGTCGCTCCTATTTCCCCTTGAAATTCTTATTTGCTGGACAGTTATCTCCATCAAATGTCCTCAAATACCCTAAAATATACTGAATTTGGTCTTCTGTGTGATTTTCCTTTTGTTTGAGCCTAAAAAATCGAGCCAGAGACTCAAACGCACATGAGGCGTTACGAGCGCTCGGCTGGCGCGCGTGAATGAGCTGAATTTCTTGTGTAAATGTAAGTAAAAGGAAATGATGGCACTTTGCTTTATAAGTGTCTCTAAGCTGGCTGGTTGTGATAAAACTGCTGGGAAGTTTGTTTGTAAGACGTTTGTTGTGTTTTTGTTGTTTTTGTCGGCTCTGCAGCAGCCTGTGGCGATTTTTGGGGTCTTCTGTACAGATTGAATGCAAAAGATGCCATGTCGAAGTGTTTATTGATTCATAATTCTGTGGCGTCTCGAATGGTACTGTTTGCACTAAGCACTACGAACCAAATTGTGGGTTTGTTATACTGTTACAGCCCTAATAAATATATATATATATATAATTGGGACACTTTATATATTATATATTGGGGCTCTTAATTATTGAATGTAGGTGGCCCCTTACTTCCAGTGAAGATCAATCTTACTGCTTCAGCAGACCAAGACCTTTTTTACAACACCATGCTTCCAACTCTGTGGACCCAGTTTGGGGAAAGAACCTTTTCTATTCCAGCAGGACTGTGTCCCAGAACACAAAGCAGCTCCATAAAGACGTGGCTGGAGGAGTTC
>JBBPCY010002116.1:0-16275 GCA_037974405.1 Brachyalestes nurse
GGGGGAGAAAGAGAGAGATAGAGGGAGAGAGAGGAAAGGAAAGAAAGATAAAGGGAGGGAGAGATGGAGGGAGGTAGGGCGAGAGGGAGAGGAAAGGAGAGAGATAACAGGAGGGAGAGAAGGAGGGAAGGAGAAAGAGAGGAAGGGGAGAGAGAAAGCAAAGGCGAGATAGAGGGAGAGAGGGGAGAGCAGAGAAAAAAGGAGAGAGAGTGAGAAGTAGAGAGAGGGAGGGAGCAGGGAGGGAGTGAGAGGAGGGAGCAGGGAGAGAGAGGGAGGGAGAGAGGGAAAGTGAGAGAGAATGAGGGGGAGAGAAAAAAGAGAGAGGAGAGAGCGGGGGAATAAAAGGGAGAGATGAGAGAGAGATGCACAGAGGAAGGGGGAGGTACAGAAAGAGAGAGAGAGAGAGAGAGAGAGAGGGAGAGAGAGAGAGATGGGAGGTACCGAGAGAGAGCGAGAGAGAGGTACAGAGTGAGAGGGGTACCGAGAGAGACACAGAGAGAAAGATAGTCAGATACGGGGGAAGAGAGAAAGGGAGAGAGAGGAGAGGTACAGAGTGAGAGAGAGAGAGGTCAGTAGTGGAGTCTGTCTGAAGCAGGTCTGCTGCAAACTTTGCTCCGGTTCGCTTTGCTAAATGTTTATCGGAACGCCGGGAAAAAAGCAAGTTTTCTGAGGTAAATGTTTCTGTTTTAACACTAAAAATAAACAGTATAGTAATATATATGAGATTTCATTTAATGTCAGTGAGACCCTGGTTCGGGGCTCAGTGAGGTAATGCTGGTGTTTGGAGGACAGTTTATTGTAAATGGCTGTTATTTATTTCTGTTTTCTAACGTTAGGACCTGGTTTTCCAGCTCTGGTCTCTCATCCTCGGAGGCTGTTTTGGGATAAATTCCCGGCTCGTCTCGACTCCTCATTAACGTTACCCCTCAGTGCCTTTAGATCACAGTGAAGCTTTTGAGGATACTTTTCCTCTGCAGGACTTTTAAGGTTTGTGTTCAGGTAAGTCCTTAGATGTTCTCTCTTTACTCTGTAGCTGCTTCTAAATGTGAACGATGATTTTAAGGGGGACTCCCAGCTATTTTTCCAAAACGTTTGCGTTATTAAAATGCAATTAAAAGATGCAAACACAGTCATTAAGAAGATCCTGAAATATGAAATGTGACTATTTTCTTGAAAAAAATCCTAACGTTAACTGTATACAAGAGGCGATAGGAACCAGACGTCTGAACACTTGATTTTCAAAGTCCATTCTTTGTAAAGTTACATGCACGGTGTTACCAACATAGTATCTAGATATTACATTTTTTCCACATGTACTACTATTGTACCACTATGAATATATAATTTAGTAGTATGTGGAAAATTTGGAATACGTGGAAAATCACTATGATTCACACACACACACACACACACACATATATATATATATATATACACTCTGGGACATGTAAATTCACTTTTTTTTCCAAATAGAAACATATTAAGCTTATTTTTGTAGGTTAATCTTGGCTTATTTTACAGACCGTATATAAGCTCCCCCATCATTGTAGGTTCTGCATAAATTACCCATTATTGCTCTTGTTATTTCAACCCAGCATCTCATTTATGGTCATACATATAGCCTCATGAAATGCTAATTCTGCTCGTTGATGACCTCCACTGACTGAAAATGACGTGTTTTCATGTAGCTTTCCCGCACCGCAACTCCCACTGTGTCCATGTGGGCGCCTGTGTGCTAGCTTACTGTCCCTAGGAATATATCAGTGCTAAGCATTTGTGATTCGTTCAGATGTTACAGTCTCAAGCAAGTTCTGCGCTTATTTGTGGCCCAGCTTTTGTCCTATTAACTGCTACACTCTATGGACAAATGTATTGGGACGCCTGAACATGACACCAGCAGGGACATTAATGACATTGCCTTCAAATACTTCAATATGGAGTTGGTCCTGCCTTTGCTGCTATAACTGCTTCCAATCTTCTTGGAAGGCTTTCCACAAGATTTTGGAGCTTCTGTGGGAATTTGTGTCATTCTGTAGAGCATTTATGAGGTCAGGGACTGATGCTGGACGAGAAGTTCATCCCAAAGGTATCTGGTGGGGTTGAGGTCAGGGCTCTGTGCTGTCCAGTCAAGTTCTTCCATGCCTAACTCATCCAACCTTGTCTTTATGGAGCTTGCTTTGTTCACTGGTGCACAGTCATGCTGGAATAGAAAAGGTTCTTCCCAAATTGTGTCCACAAAGTTGGAAGCATGTCCAGAATGTCTTGGTCTGCATAACATTAAGATTGCCCTTCACTGGAAGTAAGGGGCCTAGCCCATTCCCTGATCAACAGGTGTGTCCCATTTCTTTTGTCCATATAGTGTACTCATATCATACTCTATCCCCGATTCCTGTCAAGTTGGGAAGCTGGGAATCTAGAATTAACCAGTTTTACATCAAATCACTCTGAATGACTGTTTCATTTTCAGCAACTGAAATATGCAGAAATGTTGAAAAGGATTTTTATTTTGTTTTAACAATAGGCGTCAGTGAAATTAGGCCTACGATGCTTGCAAATGCTGTTACGGGTTCTGCTGATCAATTCCACACTGACAGGAATGCTAAAGTGCAGAGCAGCCTGGCTCTGTCTCTGCCATGAGGGGAAAAAAACACACCACATGCCTCTCACTGGAATGGGATTATTTTTGTCTTTGTGTTTTATGTGAGTATCTGACCACGCTCTTCATGACACTAGGGTCTAGCAGTCTTTTCAGGAAAGTTCAAGCTGCTCACAGCAGACAGACTGTCGTGGCTCTAGCCGCGGTGATGGATCTCCAGGGCGGTAATGGATGAGTAAGTGCTGGCAGAAGGGGTGCGAACAGGAGACTGGCTGCCAGAGACTTTTCCTTAGAAAGACATGGGTCTTGCCTGAGATCTGAGCAGCAGCGGAAAATAGGGCCTAGAGCTGAGTCAACATTTAAGCCCACACTGACAGGCGAGCTCTTCTCACACACGCACACACACACGCACACGCATATATACACCTCAGTGGCCTTGCCAAGTGTCATATCGCACTTTATTCAAATCAGATTTTATAAGACTTACGTTCCTCACAGTCAGCCCTTAAAAATACCCTCAAATGAATAAATGGACTCAAATGAATAAATGGATGGAGAGTAGTATCTGAAGGTTACACACTTTTGTTTTAATTTATATTGCTTTGATGAAGCTATTATGGTCCAGTTTTCGAGGGCTTTCTATGCAACTTCTACCAGATGAAGGTGGTTAGCTTTTATCACTGCTGTCACTAACTTCCTTCAGAACTGTAGCATAAGAAATATCTTTAGATTGACTGAACATTTGGAGTATCTTTCTTGACAGTGAATAAAACATATATGTTTGGTATTACTATATTTCTGAGGACTAACATTGATGTAGCACTGTATCTGTGTATTAAAGCCCCTAAACGTAATGCTAACATGAGCCTCAGCAGCTATTATTAAAAACTTTTAGGTTTTTTACAAAAAAAGATGAATTTGAGGAGAAACTAGCATTTTCCCTTGTGAGGACGCACTACTGCAGATTGTCTGGTATTCCTGTCACAATGAGAACATTTGGTCTCCACAGCGAGACAAATGCAAAGACACACACACACACACACACACACACACACACACACACACACACACACACACACACAAACATTCCAGCTCTCTCTTTCAAAATGTTCAAACTCCACATAAGACTGAAACAATTTCTTGGTTTATGACTAACACACTGACCTTTCAGGATTCTGAGTTTTAGGGTTATGGACACTTTACATAAGTATAGTTAGCAGTAAATAATTTATTAGTGTTATTGCGGAAGCATTATTATTATTATTATTATTATTAAATCTGAAATTTGGCACCTGTTCTCCCACTAAAGCTTCTGAAATATTGGCATTGTTCCAACATCAAAACGTCTGTTCATATGTGGTGTATTGTACAGATTTTTGATCAGTTCATCACTGGCTGAGTATTGATCACACTGAGAAATTTCAGTTTTTGTGGTCAAGTCACCTCTGTAACGTAAGGGGAGAGAGAGAGCAGAGGGGCAAGACGCCACAAAAGTGTGTAGTGGAGAGAGAGTCTGTGACATCATGGCTAAGAAAGCAACAAAACGCGGAGCAACAAATCAGTCTAATGGAGCTAAAGACAACTCGTAAACAGACTTCAAGACACTAAAGCTCAGGTCAGTTCTAATAAAATTCTAATAAAATTTGTTGTGGTTTAAATAAAAATAATCAGTCCATGAACGTCTGCTTTTCCATGAACGGTTCGCTCCACCCGTTTTCAGCCGTCCTTGAGTTAATGACCTTCTCAATAGTTCAGCAGTAAAACGCAGCACTGAATGAAGAGAGTCAAAAGAGGCACTGGTGTGTGTTTTTTTTTTAACTTTTTTTGGCCATAAAACCAATGTTTGAGTGTCTCCAAACAATTTTATAGCAACCACAGAATCACACTTCGCACCTCGAAATGGTATCTACTTTTAATCCCTTTCTCTCAGTAGTATTAAGTACCACAAGTAACATAGTGGTCACATCACCATAAATCACTTCCTAGCCTTATTTAGAAGTTTTATAAGGCTGGTGTGAGGGTGAGGTGGGACCTGGCTGGGCTCCCGTGAGGTCGAGCTGCTGTACTGACATTTCCTTTACTTCCCCTCTGGGAGCCAGTGACGCTCTCCACAGGCAGGTAGACAGATGCCCTTTAGATTAACCTCAGCCATGTCTGCCTCTGTTCAGCACCGCAGGGCCTGAGCTTTTTGTTTATGTATCTGACTGTGTGTGTGTGTGCGCAGGAGATAGATTTACTTTATTTTCACACTGTAACTTACACTCTCTATTTTCAAACAGTCTGTCTCCAATCTGGAATTGTTTGGGTAAAGAAAGCAGCGTCACTTTATGCTTAGCTCATGTCTTAGGTCATGCGTTCCCTCAGATAAGGAGGAGAGATGGTGGCGCAAGGCAGCCCTGAATTAACTTACTCAAATGAAAACGTCTGCATGGTAAAAACCTCACCAGCTGTTAAAGGGCCCTTCTCATGGAAAGTGTTCCTTGATTTTTAAAAAATGTTAGTTCATGTTGAAAAGACCGAATGACTGAAATTGTGGAATGGTCATATGTAAGTGTGTTCATTTTGTGACATCACAAACATGATTTAAAACAAGCTATATTGCAGAGTAAGTGAACTATGTATGACCTTTCCTTTAGATTTTCCTTTAGTTTGTTCATGTTGAAACGACTGAATGATTGAAATGAAGGACTGTTGATGCAGTAGCAGAGTTATTGGAGTTGAAGATGTGAGGAAAATTGTTATCATAAGCATAGCATTGTTCTGTTTCTGGCTCCCAGGATGCAAATGCATCAATGCAGCCTTGTAAAGAGGCCAGTCTTTTGAAAGAAGTTACTGAAGTCTCTTTTCTCTGAAATTGTTCTGTTCATTTTAGTTTAGATTGCTTTTTGAATGAGGCACAACCTCAGACAGTCAGTCAAAGAATATTTATACATTTCAGCCTTAAAGTAACAAAAAATGCTCAGTAACAAAAACGACCTTTCTGTTAACTGATAAAGAGAGTTAGAGAACGAATGTGTAAAAATGAGATGTAACAGTTTTGCACTTCTGTTGACTAAATCAGAGACAGGCATACAAAAGCAAAAATAGTAATTCAAGCAAAAATAGTGTTTGAAATCACTTGGAACTGTTCAAATAATCTTGGAAGGTTGCTTGCTTGCTCCCCTGCTCTTTCTGTGCCTGCTTGATCGCTGCCAAAAAGGTGTTTGCCATTAAACAGCGAATGAAAAATGAACTAAAGAGAAACAGAGAAAGACAACGCTTTTGTGTATGTGTGTGGGGGTGAGGCACCCATGAGGTGTGTGGGGGATAGAGTTAGTGGGTGGGGGTGAGGCAGTTGGGGTTGAGTGATAATGTTAGTAACCAAGAGTGCGAGAGGTGGGGTGTGCGGGTGTATTTCATAAACTGCACATTTATTATTCTTGTTAAGCGTCGGACAGTTGCAGAGTGAACAACTATAAATTAATAAACCAAGTTTAATTCATAAGATGATAGAATATGTACAGGGTTCCCACGGGTCCTTGAAATCCTTGAAAGTTTGTGAATCTGAACAAATAAATTCAAGGCCCTGGAAAGTTTTTGAAAACATAAAAAGACACTGTCCTTGAAAGTCCTTGAATATTTTTTGGGCAATCTGAAATAGCCTGCTTGTTCACAGCTTTTTGCTCCGCCTTGTTCGTTCGTTATTCTCATTTTTTTTAATACTCAACTTTCACATAGTCCTGCTCTGACACGCTTTGTCCGAAACCCACTAAACTTCATGTGATACCTCAGGCCAACTTTCCCGGCACACAAACGTGGTCGGTGATGACCTGCACTCGTCTTTTCCCCGTCTTTCGCTCATTGCATTTGCATCTAAAATTGTTTACTGATAACATTCAGCGGTAGCAGTAGGTAAATGTTGCCACGTGTGGTCCTTGAGTTTGAGGATATTGGTCCTGGAAAGTCCTTGAAAGGTCCTTGAATTTGATGTTAACCAAGGTGTGGGAACCCTGTATGTAACTTTAATGCACTCATTAACTGTTTCATCACTTAATAGCTCGTTAAATAACACACTTGTCTGGTGATTTACATTATAATGATAAATATTTTAGGTTGTAGCGAGTGGGGGTTGAGTCATTGTGTTGGTTACCAGGGGTGGGGCGTGCGGTTATATAAACGAGAATTAACTATACATTCATTTATGTTTGAATGACTATTCGGATCTTTGAAAATCATCCCTGGACTAAATGTAACTCCACTTCTGCACCAAAAATTAGGGGTTAATTTAATTAACATACATTACCAGTGTCTTCAGCAGGTAGAATACATACTGGTTCGGTTGTAAAGCCACAAAAATATCTAAACAATAGGTGACGTGTGGTTAGATGCTTCGAGAAAGTCATTATGATGACGGAGCGAAAATGCTTTCGCTCTTTGTCAGAGAGAATCAGGGAGAACGGCTTGAGTGGATTATAGTAGTCCTTTTGATGTCTTTCTAAAGTCTTTCAGCGCTATTTTGCATCTCTCTGCGTCATTGTAAGTGACAGGATTCGTCATTGTTTTTGATTTGTGAGTGAAAAAAGGTCACTTTGTCTGAGTAATTGAAAGAAAGCTGTGCCTACTGGCATGAAAAGAAAACAAGTTCCTCTTGACATGCGGGGCAAAAGCACTCAAAATTGCAGTTCTCTTGTCAGCAGTGCCTGTCACTGTGAAATCCCTTGCGTCGGAGACAAGGCGCCTTTTCAAGAGCATGGCTTTATCAGAGGTACGGCTCTGACTTGTCATTGCCGGCTAGTTCACAGTTCTATACTTATCATGATTAGGGTTATTAGGATTGGGATTATTATATATTATATATTCAACATTTTTTCAATAGTCTTGAAAATTGAGTAATGACTTTGTGATAAGCAATTCTATTTCTATCTTTAGCTTCTCCTGCAGGTGTCTAAGGGCTACCTCACACCAGATATGCAGCAGGTGGTACAAAGTGCAGCCGTGTAGAAGCAGAAAAGCTAAAAAAGGGTTCATTTTAAAATCTACTCATAGAATGTTTGGCTGCCTTTCTCTGTATAAAATTCAGCACACATAACCACGTATGGATTCGTTCTGGGCATGGGTTTAATACCAAACAGTAATAGGAAGATGTTTGATACTGCTTTTTTGGATCCTGCATGATGTTATTGGAGGAGACGGTTCGCTGCTTGAAATATTTATAAGAATACTCATAACGCTCAACATCACTTCGATTTATGGGGAAAAACAGCCAATCGGCTTAGTGGTAAATCAGCAAGTGGAAAACACTAATATTCATTGAGGAGACGCACACGAGCCAAAACAGCATGTGTGTTATTTGAGAAATTGTTGAGATGATTTTTATCAAATTGACAGTGAAAACATTAGTTTAATGCTTTTAATTATGGGTTTACAGGTCTCATTCCATAAATTAGAAGTCTTGTATGAAAGGAAATGTGTGTTGCCAAGAATTATTGTCCTTCTGGAGCTATTGATAATTATCAGAGGTACGGCTCTGACTTGTCATTGCCGGCTAGTTCACAATTCTATATTGTCATTAATAGGTACACTACAACACCACGAGTTTTTACCACAATTTTAACAAGATGTCTGTTCTTGTTAAGCATCCGCATGTTATTGAGTGAACTATACATTAAAATATCTCCAAAAAAATAAGTGTATTTTATAACGTGGAAAGAATCTTTTACAGTCCATGTCTGACATCCTATTAACTAGTTGTGTGGTGATGCAGAGTCAAAGTATAGACTATCCTTTAACTTTCAAATTCACTCATTAACTGCTTCATCCTATTGACTGTCACTTAATAGCTTGCTGTGCGGTGATACACATTATAATTATAGTTGGTGTCTTTTTGAAGGTCAGTAGTAATAAATAAAAAAATGAGATTTTCTGGCTAATGAAGGTACTAAAATGGTGAACATGCTGCACATGTATTTGTTGGTAAAGAATACTGAGTGTAATTTTTGTAAATGATAACTGAGTAACATGAGCATGTAGAAAATAAGGAATGGTGATACTATCAGATTGACTGAACTATCACCATGGCTGTGAATACATAGAAAATTAAATTAATTACATTGGACCATAAGCATTTCCGCTGTCTCATTGGTTCAGTGATTAGTCGGATTATCGGCACAGCTCTAACCTTGAGACAGAGAAAGAGAATGAGGGTGAAGAGGCTTTAAAGAATGAGCTGTTCACTACAGGGGCCAGAACTCTTACCATAGCCTTCAGATAGATGAGATATAAAGGGAGAAGGAGACACAGACAACTGCGAAATGAGTCCTCTGGAGTGATAGTTCTTGAAGCTGCTGTCTGGTCAGCTTGCTGTAGCTTCTGTTCTATCTCAAGGGCCCTTTGAACCAATTTCCCTCAGAATAAGGGGCGAGAAAGACTCTTCAGCTGAAATAGAGACTCTACTATCCCGTACTTAGATCCGAGCACATGTTCTTGAGAGAATCTGAGTGGTTCTGCTGCCCATACGAATATTTGAAATGGTAGAAAACTGCCTGAGAGCTAGACAAGCACAGACGTATTTTATAAACCATAATATATATAATCTGTATATACTGTGGGGGGCTGGCGCCTCAGCCAGAGTGAGTCCCTGCCTCGCGCCCATAGACTCCAGGATAGGCTCTGGGTACCTGCAACGCTAGTAAGGAAAATGTTGGAGAAAATGAATATGTATATAATAATATATACTGTTTTTAGTACATTATCAGTATTTTAGATACAAGCTAATTTTTAGAAAGGCGCTTAATTATAATTGCTTTCTTAAACTTATACAGCTTTTTTCAGTCATTTTAGACACATATACCACACCACTCATCATTCTGAACACTTGAAAACAAGTGAATAGTGCAACACGCGCACACACAGTGTTTATATAACATGTTTCATTAAGATGTTCTTCTCACTGTATGCTGAAACTGTTCAAAGACTGCAGCGACGTTAGGCCTATATTGCCTCTACCCTAAGGACAGAACGGGTCTGTTTAAAAAGTTCTTGGCATCCCAACTTCGCCTGTTATCCAGATCTGGAAATCTTTTCGGTTCTGAAAGCCTTAAGCAGCAATTGACAAAAATCCCTCAATGATGAGCTTTGAGTTTGCTAACAGAGAGCATAGTAGATGTCGGCCTACTCGCTGAACGTTCAGAGATCTGTGCTTTGCTGTTGCTCACTTCACTGCTGAACTCTCAAAATCATTCCTAAGAGTTCAAGAGCAGACACACAAGCAGAGCATACCACCCTGATCACATGCAGAGTATTTTTATGTCCAGTGCCCATCAAGGTTGAGTTTTTTAAAAGTTTCAACCACTTTGACACCAAAAAAAGTGATAATGAAAATACTTCAAAAGGAGGCAAATAGCTCCCACAATTTTCTTGAGGGGTGTTGTTTCAGTTTCCTTTAAATTGACTCACCTCATATATATATATATATTGCTCAAACAAATTAAGGGAACACTTTGTAATCAGAGTATAGCATCAAGTCAATTAAACTACTCAGATACTGATCTTGTCATTGCAGAAGCAAAGGGGGTTGTTAATCAGTTTCAGCTGCTTTGGTGCACTAGAGGGGAAACAATGAGACGGATTGGTTTAACAGGTGGAGGCCACTGACATTTGATGTGTGTACAAAGTGTTCATTTAATTTTTTTTGAGAAGTATATATATACACACACACACACACATACACCCCAAACCTCACCTCTGCCCTGGGTTTAATCTGTTTAGCATTGAAGTAATGCTTTACGTGCATGAATTCTGAACTATGGTCAGAACATTAGCCAGACACTGTAAAGGCCAACTGAAGTAATGATCAACTATTTGTTCTAACCTCATGTTTTAAATGGCACAGGTGGTGATGTTTACTTTTAAGACTCGCTTGGTGAACAAGAGGGTGAAAAATGATGTCTTGTTAATGCACAGGCTACATAACAGACACACTGTTTCTGTCCAAATGCAATCAGTTGGAATCACTTCATTTAGAAAGTGTCATTCTGCATCCAGTGCAGTGCTTTGTGTGCAGTATGGAAACCGAAAGGAAGCAGACTATACTCTTTGTTGTGCTCTTCTGTTTTCTTGCAATTAATTGAACACATCTTAATGGGAACAGTCTCTGAAACTACCACTCAGGAATGGAATAGCACAGACTCTCCATATCATAGAACACACAGGCAGAAATCAAGAGTCTCACACACACAGGGCCCCGAGTGCTAAGACTTTTGAGCAGGGGTGTGCCCAAAGCCTTCAAAGTAATAGTCTGAGCCCATTATCCATAGGTCCTAAAAGCTATTTGGATGGGGAGCAATCCAAGAGTTTAGCCAAAGGTTTTTGGACACTGTGCTGTGAGATAGACAACAAACCATATTGCGATTATATTGTGTGACGTGCGGTCTGGGGAACGGCCACCACCCACAGGCTGGGAGGCCTAAACGTGCACCCAGAAACACACATGAAGACACAGGAGCAAGTGCACAGCAGAGGCTTTATTAAAACAAAAAGCATATCAGTGTCCAAAAAGCATAAGCAGAACCACCACCACTGAAATCTTAACCTGAGCTCTCTATCTCCCACTCCCTCAGTCTCTCTTCTTTTCCTCTCCAGTAATCTCCTTCCTTCTACTTGTCCTCCTCTCTCTTTACTCTGTCAGAGAGCCCGTGTTTCAAACAGTCCTGGCTCCTCCTAAACTCAGCACACCTGGCTCTCATAAAGGGAGGAGCCCCATACTCAGTCCTGCAGGCCTGTGAAGGTGCTCTGCCCCTCGGCTCACAACATCTATATATATATATTAATGTGGGGCAACGATAACATTTTGTAATCACGATTAATTGTATGGTTTTCAGTGATTAATCGCATGGCTATGCGCAAAATTCAATAATTCATTCAAAAGTAGTGTATTGCGCACCGTTATTCTTAAAGTACTGCTATATGAACAAAAGTGCAGTAACATTTGGTTTGCAAACACTTTAAATAAGTAGCTTTTTAAAAGCAGTGTTCCCTTTAACACAGTTACACAGTCACATGTTTCTTGTAAATGTCAACTTAAACATTAATGTAATCAAATCAATTATAAAACCAAACCTATTTGTAATTTTTTTGTTGTGCTCTTCTGTTTTCTTGCATTTAAAAACATCTTAGTGGGAGCAGTCTCTGAAACTACTGCTCAGGAATGGAATATCACAGACTCTCCATATCATAGAACACACAGGCTGAAATCAAGAGGGGTGTGGCCAAAGCCTTCAAAATAACAGTCTGAGCCCATTATCGATAGGTCCTAAAAGCCGTTTGGATCGGGAGCAATCCAAGAGTATCCACTAAGGTTTTTGGACAAAACAGCAACTTTTCCAATGAAAACAACAGTGCAGTAGTGTGTAGATATGCTTTTTTTCCTGGCCAGGAAAATCATTGAATGTTAAGTTATAGATATTTTTTCCAGAATCGTTCAGCCCTGCCTTTGTATGTATATTTAAAGCACAGGCTTTTGTTTAATGTTGCACATCTGCCAGGGGCACAGCTAGAAATGGCATAGAATGGCGCAATGGCATGCACCAGACCTGGAGAAGGGATAACTTTTGTTAGTGGTGGAAAATATGACAATAATTATCATTGCTATGATTAATTGCATCACAAAATGTCAAAATATGTGAAAATATATGAAAACATATATGAAAAATATATTACATTTAAATCATTTGTATTAATAATTGTATTTTGTCACATCGTGATGTATCGCGATAATATATATCTTTGCCTCCCCTAACTTTGGTATTGGTTTACATATAGCGTATAGCTACAGACTCACACATAGAGTAGTTTTATTACATAGATATTGATAAATTTGATGTATTCATGATTCACATTCCAACTGTTTTGGAAAAAAATAATGACATATGGATCACCGGATTATTTAATATTACCAGTTCTTACTTTCTGTCTAACAGTTCATATTAAAGACATTATACGTTTGGGCAGCCAAGCACAGAACAAGGCCCTGTTCCTGTTTCTTTATTCAGATGGATGCCAGAAGAGCTGTAGTAATTTGTGGTGAAGGGCTGATAGTAGCTGAAACTGAGGGGCTCCTACTGGCACATCTGCTTGGCAGATGGATTTTTGTGAATGGAGCAGTGTAATTAAAGCCCTAGTGTATAGTTGCCTGTCAGACGTTGTTGTGGATGTGAGAAGATTGATTTTTAAATGGCCTTATTGTAAGCTATAGTATTCCTGCAGTTGGGTAATGAGATTCAAAACATCTTGATTTTTTCTTTTGGCTAGCGTTGCATCGATACCACAATTTCTGTTTTCTCTTTACTTCACATCAAATGCATCGGGGAAAATGGACACCCAGTCTAGTGTACTTACTCGCCGCTAGCTCGATACTAGCCCTGACTCAAATCTAACATATTTACTAATGGCTAGCAAATTAGTTTTGGTACAGTGGAATTTTACATCACATCACATTACATTACAGTCATTTGGCAGATGCTTTTATCCAAAGTGACTAACAATATCAGGACACATTCAAGTTTCAGAACCCGAGGAGAGTATTAAGTGCTAGGCCAAGTGCGTCAGGAGAGGAGAACATCTCTGAACAGATGAGTCTTCAGGAGGTTTTTGAAGCTATAGAGAGATTCTGTTGCTCTTGTCGGCTTAAGCAGCTCATTCCACCAGAGAAGAGAAGAGAAGAGTTCGGACTGGGTGTGCCTTGTGTGTAGGGATGGCAGTGATCTTGCCTGAAGACTAGAGTTAGACACAGCTCCTCTGACGAGACCGCTCGTCTGCCGTATGCCTGAATGATTGGATCCTCACCAATAGATTGGATTTTTATTTTGGCCTAAAATGAATGCTAGCGAGTAAGCATTAGCCTGCCAGTTACATTCTAATGTCCACATCCAAGTCAGGTGGCAGTAAGTTTGACCTCATGGCCTAAACTCACTTAATGGCCAGCTGGCGTATTTAATGTCAAGGAAAACATTGATTCTGTATACACAGATTCAAGCGGTACCTTTTTTTGTTGTGGATTTCAGTGTCAAAAAATGAGAAAAACTTGACATGCAAAACTTTTTTTTCCCTTTCTTGAATCTGATGTTATCAAATTCAAACCATGATTAACAGCTCCTCTGGTTATGGACAGGCAATTGGCATTGTTTGGATGTTTCGAATCTGTAGATTTCTCCTCTAGTTTCGATGAGCTACGAGAGCTAATTAATTAATATAAAAGATAAGGAATAAAAGTGACTTCTAAAGTTCAAGGACAAGCTTTTCAGAAAGATTATGGACCATGTGATTGAAAAATAAATGCAGCGTAAGTTTATGACATTATAGTTGATGTCATTAAAAGCTGACCACATTAATTCTTTTGTTTATATAAAGCTAGCCAATGACTCCATAAGCCAGTGATCACATTATCTGAAAGCTGTTAGACTGGATAAGGCCCTTAATTTGTCAGTCATTAAAAAAAACCAAAAAAAGCCCGAATGCTTTCTGTCTCCCTACAGAGGCCTTTTTCCACATGTTAATGTATTCTGAGGGTACATGGAGAGCAGGCGTGATTACAGAGTCACTGAGTGTGACTGCTCTTAATTGAAATGTCACTCTGGAGGCTTTCTGTGCTGCTGGTGTCAGTCCACATCATGTCATCCCTTCTCCTCCTGTCATAGGGGATATGACCAATTAAAATTACTGGCCTCAATATGCTTGGCCTGCCTCAGAAGTTGTGCATACGTAAAAGTTGAACTTACAAACTTGAAACGTTCACTGAGTAATGTTTTTCTGTTTTGCCTTTACATCGATCAGCCATAACGTTAAAACCACTGACAGATGAAGGGAATAACATTGATTATCTTGTTACAGTGGCACCTGTGAAGGAGTGGGATACATTAGACAGCAAGTGAAGAGTCAGTTCCTGAAGTTGATGTGTTGGAAGCACTTTATGGGCAAACATATGGATCTGAGTGATTTTGACAAGGCCTAAATTGGGATGGGTAGAAGACTGGGTCAGAGCATCTTCAAAACAGATGCATCTCCAAAACAGACATCTGTGGTGGATGTCTAGTGGTTATTACCCACCGAACGTGGTCCAAGGAGGGACAACTGGTGACCAGATGACAGGTTCATGGGTGCCCAAAGCTCACTGATGCATGTGGGAAGCAAATGCTAACCTGTCTGGTCTGATCCCACAGAATAGCACAAACTGCTGAGAAATGTATGCAGGCTTGTGATAGAAAGGTGACAAAACACACACAGTTGGGGTAGGTGGTACCCTGGTGCTATAGTCATTACTGGTGTGATTGTGTGTCAAAATATGGATTGTACTATATCATTAACATATCATTATACTGTCTATTTCTGAAAAATTAAACATTTTATTTTCTTCAAAGCTTCAGATACAGTCTGAATCTTGTCCTTATGAAGTATATGTAACCGGTTGATCTGTGTTGTATGAATTTTCTATTAAAAGCTCCACAAATGGCGATTCATAAGCGAAATGCTCCTAAAACGTCATCTTATATATAAAAGAAAACTTGGGAGGATCCATGTGTATGGGTCAGCAGTGAAGCTTTGTTTCATGATATGTTGTGTAGAATTAGGGATGTCAAACATTAGAAAAAGATTCACTTTACAGTGTTAGGAATTTTAAAAATGGTCAAAACCACAAAATGATTTTTTTGTATTTCTGAGCGATAAAACAACCCTGTGTGTGTTTTAACATTAAAAAAGTCAATAAATAAATGAATTCTGCAGGGAACAGACTTACTTGTGAATACACATAGCTTTTAAAAAACATATCCGATGATGATACCATTCTTCTTTTGGCACAGCAAAACTTTTTGCTGTTGATACTTACCCATGTCTCCCAACTGAAAATGATACACTCCATGTTTTTTTTTTAACGTAGGCAATATAATGCGTCACCATCCTAAAAGTGAAAAATATCTGCTGGGAACCTGCCATTCTTTTATATGTACCACCTACACCCCTGCATGACATATTCCCTAATGGCAGTAGCCTCTTTCAGCAGATAATGCCCCTTCCCTGCAGTAAAAGTTAAGAAGTTAAGAAATGGTCTGAGGAGCATGAAGAATTCAAGGCAGTGCAAGAATATACATGTTGAATTTTTTAAGCTTGTTTATATTAAGAAGACAACAGTGTTTAATGCAGAAACTATTTCCAGGCCATTTTTTCATAGTAAACAGTTTTGAAGGTAGCTTTTGTTTACAAATCATGAGTTATTAAAAATAAAAAAAGTTAATAGTTTATGCGACTGTTGTCCAATCTCTAAATGTTACTAGAACCTGTTAGCTTAGCTACATGCCTAGCCAACTTAAATTAACTGTAACTATTGATTATTTTAGTTATAAAGTAACAATTTTGACCGTTAATCAAGTAATCATATACACTTTATAACAGGATATTTATATTTTTTATATTTTGTTCTTTAAATACATAAAAGTTAAACTTTATGAGATTTTTTAACATTAATATGAGTTCCCCTAGCCTGATTAGGGTCCTGCAGTGGCTAAAAATGGCGATATGTGTAAAGTGTGCTTTGGTCATCCTGCTCCTTATGTTGACATAAGGGGAAATGATGCCCAGAGAATTTCGACCCTCCCCTAAACAATTTGCTCCACCGACAGTCATGGCTTGCAGACGAGGGAAACATGGCA
>JBBPCY010002143.1:0-16273 GCA_037974405.1 Brachyalestes nurse
AGTCCTTCAGGTGCCTTTTGGCAAACTCCAGGCGGGCTGCCATGTGCCTTTTACTAAGGAGTGGCTTCCGTCTGGCCGCTCTACCATACAGGCCTGATTGGTGGATAGCTGCAGAGATGGTTGTCCTTCTGGAAGGTTCTCCTCTCTCCACAGAGGACCTCGCATTCTTCTTCTATCTAGACATATATATATATATATATACATATATATATATATAGAGAGAGAGAGAGAGGGAGGTTTGGGCGTGTTTCTATATATCTACATATTAATTTATTCATAATTTATTCACATTTATAAATATCTTTTTATCTACATGTTTTTTTCAATTGAATTCTGCTATGTATTATGTAAGCTTCCTCTCATCATCAAAAAGTTCATGTAAGGCAGTCTTCAGGCTTAACTGTAGCCCGAGTGAACTTTGATTAACATTCAGGATACTATGTGCTTTCCAGGACCCAAATGTACTCAAAACAATGACACACCCGTCTTATACAACAAAATAAGGGGATTCCAAGGTCAATACGTTTATACATATGAGTAATGTTAGCTGACTCATACACTTATGGTTTAAACCTCGGGGCTTAACATAGCTCTAAATCAAAACATCACCTCTCAGAACACCTCGAGGCCTGGCAGAGCACCTTTCAGAGATCTATTTTTAAGCATAGACATGTTTTGGGTAATGCTCATATCATTCCTGTCTAGACTGAGCTACTAGTATTAGCATTATATGTGAATAAATGAACATTAATTTGGCGCTAAAATTAGTCACTGATCAGCATGTCTGGTTAAATAAACCACGTCCTTTTCTTTCCCCTTGAGATCAGGTGTTAGGCTGAGACCTCCACTTTCACATGAAAGTGAGGAAACAGGCAAGAACTGATAAAAAATAGTTTGTGTGAGATTGAGAGAGAGATGACAACCACACGTTCTCGATTTCCCTGTACATTGTGCCATGCTAGGGAAGCGAAAACCATATCAAAGGTTTACACCCGAAAGAGTGACACACGCACTCACACCTGTGTACGAAACAAAGAATAGGTCTTCTCTCAATGCCCTCTGGGCAAATCAGCAGACTCTAATTTAGAATGTAAGGAAAGCTGTTTATGACTCATGCCCTCCTCAGTTGTTTCGTCGTTCTCTGTCACTAAAACACACACGTCCTTGGTGATAAAAACAGACATGTTACTCTGAACAGACAGAAATAGTGGTGGGTGATATGGCAAGCATATAAATATTGCAATACTTGTTTAGGTGTTGTTTACAATACACAATATGGACAAAAGTACTGGGACACAACTGTTTTTTCAGGGTAAGGGCTTGGCCTTGTACTTCCAGTGAAGGACAGTCTTAATGCTTCAGCAGACCCAGAAATTTCAGACAATACCATGCCTCCAACTTTGTAGACACAGGCCCTTGGATGGCCATTTTCCATTCCAGCACGACTACAAGGCAAGGTCCATTACACAAAGCAAGGTCCATTAAGACACCATTGGATGACTTTGGTGTGAAAGAACTTGTCTCAACCCAATCCATCACCTTTGGGAAGAACCATCATTGCCTGACCCAATATGTGCTCTACAGAATGAATCGGCACAAATTCCCAAAGAAACAGTCCAAAATCTTGTGGAAAACCTTGCAAAAGAAGTGGAAGATAAAAAAGGAGGGAAACAACTGAGGTTGTGAGGTTGGTTAGTGTTCTAGAAGTACAGACAATACTGCAAGATACTCAGAAAAGCGTAATGACATTGTGGTGTATTTTATTATTATATCATGATAAATTAGGGCTGGGTTAAAAAAAAAAATCGATTCACCAATCAATAGCGATTCTCGTTCAAAAAATACGATATCGATTCAAAAATTAGCAGATCCATCTTCTCCTGTCAACTACGCACTACTTCTCGCGACCGCGCAAGGAAAGCTAAATAGACAATACTATAATCTTGGATGAATTATAAAATAACTTATTGGCAAAGTTTACAGGTAATATTGCAGTACAGTCCATCAACATAGGGATATCCTCCACTTAAGTCAATTTATAACCAAGCCAAACTAGTATTAACACAAAGAAATCTGTAAATAAATCAAGATCAAATCGAATCGGATTGAGAATTGAATCGGATCATGACCTTGTGAATCGGAATCGGATCGATTCAGGAAATCGGCAACAATACCCAGCCCTATTTTCTTTCTGAACTTCTAAACGTTTGATTTAAGGGGCGTTGCCCCCTCTTGCCCCAGCGTAGAGCCGGCTCCGCTTTAGTATGGAGTTGGTCCCCCCCTTTGCAGCTGTAACAGTTTTCACTCTTCTTGGAAGTCTTTCCACAAGAGTTTGGAGTTTCTGTGGGAATTTTTGCCCATTCATTCTGTGGAGCATTTATGAGGTCAGGCACTGATGGTGGACGAGAAGGCCTGGCTCACAATCTCCATTCCAGTTCATACCAAAGGTGTTGAGATGGGGTTGAGGTCAGGGTTCTGTGCGGGTCAATCAAGTTCTTCCACACTGAACTCTTCCAATCATGTCTTGGAACTTGCTTTGGTCACTGGGGCACAGTCATGGTGGAATAGAAAAGGTTCTTCCCCAAACTGTGTCCACAAAGTTGGAACCATGGAGTTGTCCAAAATGTCTTGGTGTGCTAAAACATTAAGATTACCTTTCAGTGGAAGTAAGGGGCCTAGCCCAAACCCTATATATCTATATATCTATATCTATCTATATAGATATAGATAGATAGAGATCTAAACATCTATCTATCTATCTCACTCCAGTGGGCGGGGTTTACCTGGACGTTTGTGGGCGAATCCTTTCTGACACATGGAGGCACCATCGCCCGCACTCTGCCTTCGTTGCTAAGTTACGGTTTGTGAAGACTGTCCACGTGAAAGGTCACGTTACCAAGTGACACAAAAAATATGCTGGAAGTAAGAGCCCGTCAAAACAAAACAACACGTGACAAAATAACGATAATAATAATAACAATAACAATACCAACAATAATAAAAGTAATAATAATAATAATAATAATAATAAGCGAATTGAATAATTGTTTTATAATCTCACTAAGAAAATAATAGAACAGAATAAAAGAAAAAAGACACAATGAAGAGGAGAAAAGAAACATAAAGTTTTGTTTGTGTTTGGGTGAAGTGTGTTCCTGGCCGCCAGGGGTCGCTGTGCGCTTTTGAATTGAGTAGGAGTTTATACCTAAGCTTTTCTGCTCTTTACAGCACTGCAGTGAGTTTGAAAAGGGCCTGAGATAAAAACTGAAGATTTATGCCCCTTTCTCACTCTACAGTGCCCACAGTTACGGTGTTTATTCGTTTAAATGTGACCATAAACTACCAATCAATAGTTACATTTGCATGATACTTAATATTTACTAGAAATAGACTCAGTATTCTTTACTAACAAATAAATGTACAGTATGTTCACCATTTGAGTTCTTTTATCAGCCTGAAAATGTTGTTTTTATTAATCACTACAGACCTACAAAAAGGCATCTAATATAATTACAACAATAATATGGATCATCAGATGAGTGTTAGATATTTAACAAGCTGTTTGGATGCAACAGTTAACAAGTGCATTTAAAGTTAAAGGACAGTCTTAACTCTTCTTCTTCACAACACAACCACTGATATGCTCTATTACAGATTCTTTGGTCTCATAAAGGAAACTTGTTTTCATTTATAGGTGTTTACTCAACAAACTTTATCAAGAAGAAAAATATGCAGTTTATGAAATAACTGGATAAATGGTAAAAATGACGTGGTACGTTTTTGACTATCAGTGAACAGTTTCCAGATGGAGCCACATGACTGAAGTTTTATGTGTGCTTCAAACCATTTTTGGTCCTAATTATCCTATATCCTGGTTATTACGTCCATATATCTTGGAGGTCATCCTGGGTCAGTTATCTTTAAACGCTGGATTCATCCTAAATGTGACCAGAGCACGAAGAACCTCCCCATGGTTCCTTAGCTGGAACGTGCTGAGATGAATGGGCCCGACTGTTCTCTGGACGTTATGAATGGAGTGTATAGAGTCGACTCGGGGACACACACTCCGTCCTTTCACCCCGGCAGGCAGCTGGAGCGAATGAGGGCCAGTGAATGAGGGCCTGTGTGTGTGTGTGTGTGTGCGTGTGCACTGTGCCTTAGGTGGTCCCTCCTCATTCTCTCAACCTCAGGTTCTGCATTGACTCCCTTACATTTATGCATTTAGCAGAAGGTCCAATCCAGATTGTCCCGTATGCTAGAAACATTCAAGTGCATTTAATATACACTACAGGCCAGAAATTTGGGCATAGCTCGGATAACAAAAAACACACAATATGCTGCTCTTTGAAAATTTTATCACGAGAAAACATTAGAAAAAAAAACATTACAAATGTCGCTGACTTTTGAAGTGTCACTGTATTCACTGTACATGCAGTTCAATGGACAAGTTTAATCAAAATAACTCCCTTGTCTTTATCACAGCAGTACAGATTCAACCCATCCTTTCCAGAAATTTTTGGAAATAACTTGTGTCCAAACCCTCCCAGCACCTTTTCAACAGTTCTGTCTCATCTGCTGGAGCTCATTTGGAACTTGTGGGTCTCCAGCTCAATGAGAGAATGATCTGGAGACTGGGGAGAACAAGATATCATTCTCTAAACTTTCTGTTTTTATTTGGACTGAATATAATTTTGGCACAGTTTTGAAAATGATTGAGATCAATATCCTGTTGAAGAATTAAAATTTGTCCATGATCCATAAACCAGAAGGAACTGTGGGATGTTGAACTGAGTGATACTTTTCTTTTTTCACAGTCAACACAAAGTGAATGACACTAAAGACAGACCTGATATATCTTTTCACAACCCATTATTTCAACCTTTTTGGCTAAATAATGGGCCTGTTTAAATGAATCGAGTGTGTTTTTAGCTAAACCTTGCAGCACTGTTGTTTTTCAGGACTGACGTTTCGATTTTTAGGCTTTTTTTCATTGCCGCTGCTGTGCATCATGTCTTTGGGCTAATCAGGCATTAACCTACTGAAGTGAACACGATTATATCAATTACAGGCCTGAAATGGAGCCTGTTTTTCCTGATCTCTAAATAAAATGATTGTGTTTTCTCTACTCAGGGGGACCCTCTGGGACTTCTAGACCTTGTGAGAAGACCTGATGAATTCTGGGAACTAAAAATGCTCGTCTTTAGCCTCTTTTTACTAAAAAGAGTTGTGTCTGTTTTTAAAATCGTACGTTCTGCAGTACTGCTCCCATTTCATGATTAAGTTTGGGTTTTAACACCCCCAAAAGAAAATGAACCAAACAGATGGTTTCTATAAGTGGTCTCTAGTGTAGTGACGTGTGCTCTCCCGTTGGTCAGGTCTTTAGAAGCTGGACTGCAGTCTTACTCTGTCATATTACCCATTATTAGGAAGAGGTATCAAAAAGTGAACCTAACTTGTGAACTTCTGATTTCCCAAAAACATGATGCAGCAAAACTTTACACTTTTATGTATTTGCATTGAATGCATAAACGAATATTTGTTTTATGTTAATTTTTCTGTTAGTTTTAGTTATATCAATCATGTTTAAATCACCTAAACCCCTTTAGGCTAACAGGATAACATCAGTTCTTACAGTCATGTTTGCGAGGCACCTTCATAGTTATTTTTTGACCACAAACACATCACACACAGCAGTAAAAGACTTAAAAGTAACGTGTTGAAAGCGATATTACCAGCCTACCAGCAGAGGGCGCCTTGATTGTAGTTGATTGATGTCATGTGGTGTAACTCGTACTCAATTTGCACTGGATTCGAAAAGAAAAGATACAAATACGTTTTTTTTAATAATCATTATTTTTTTACTGGCTAAATTTTATTTTCACAAATCGAAACTTTTTGTGTGTTTTTCAAAGTGAATTTTGAAATGTAAATGAATTGATAACAATATGTAGAATTTGTGAGTTCATCAAGCAATTCTAAGGCACTTCAAACTATGTTTGTCTGTTTTAAAAATGACATTCCAGCAGAGAACTACCACCTGACAATGTCTAAGAGGTTGATCAGACACTAGAGGGCGCTAGCGAGCGAGTCAGAAATGAATGCTTTAATGTGGAGCGTTTCTGTTAAACTGTCATTTGTAAATTGTTTTCTTTCCTTCAAACACTCATGTACAGAATGGGATTTATTATTTCAGAACTTTCTAACCCTGTGTTCATTCACACCAATAGCCAATGAGCTGCTCAGCCAACCAATTAACAATCAGTGGCCGGAATAGCAACCAGTTCGCAAGCAGTAGCAAGAATGCCAGCCAATCAGCACTCAGTTGCCAGGACGAAAGCATTATCTAGGCCAAAACCCCTTTATTATAGAAAAATACAGCTGTTTTCCTTTTAAAATAGTGTTTATTTCTACTTTCCAAAATTAAGTTGGTAAATGAAAGTAAAGATAATTGATTGACATTTCTAACTATTTATTCCTATTAATTCACTGGTGCCCTCTAGTGTTTTGGCAGTCTTTTTAAATAAAGGAAAAAATGGAGAGAGTCAGGATCCTCCTAAAATGACTCGAATCTTCTGGGAATCCAAAACCAGTTCTAATGTTCATAGGCAGTCTGATCCTGGATCAGTTTTCTGTGTTTATAACGGTTTATCCAGTAAAGGTGATGGAATGCAGATCTCGCTCAGTTTTGGATTGAACTGTGCAGCAGGGGGCGTGACAGCGTGGGAAGGGGCGTGGTAACGTGTGGGGCGGAGTCATGTGATAATCGCCCCTCCTCTTCTTCTTCAGCTCCCAGCACGCGGAGACATACATACACAAACACACACACACACACATACATACACAAACACACACACACACACACACACACACGCACTCAGACAGCGCGAGCGCTAAGGTGAGTACCAGCTAAACTATCTCTCTCTTACACACACACACACACACACACACACTGGCTGGTTTGGGCTCGAGCAGCCTGTTCTGTAGTTTTGTTTTTGATTGAAGCGCGAGGTCAGGCGCGTTAGTGTGAAAACAGGACTTTTCTCTCTAACTTGTGTGATGAAGGGAGTTTTCATCATTCGCTTCCTCTGTTTGACTTGCTTAGAGTGTGTGTGTGTGTGTGTGTGTGTGAGTGATGCACGCATGCACCCTCTTCAGTGTCTGGTAATAAGAGTGTGTGCAGAACATACAATGCTGTGCAAAAGTCTTGAGCCCCTAATTTCTTTATATTTTGCTTTGAATCACCCTCTTGGTGCAAAAATACCATTTTCTGTCTGTCAGACTGTCTTATCTTTGGCATATTGAGTAGATTAACTGAATCTTAAGTTAGATTTTTTACTTTTTTTCTTGAATGATTCATACGTAGGTCACTGTGTGTCTTAGCAAACAAAAAACATTCCTCTGAAACTGGTCAAGTTCAGGGACTGGACTGAAAACGAGAGTCTTTGAAAGTCCTTCAGGAAGCCTGAAGAACTGTTCCTCAATATCACATAAAAAATACAAGAACGTCTGGATCTCTGGAGGCTGACTATGAAGAAATGAGGGGGGGATTTAGACTTTTGCACAGCACTGTAGCTCTGAGCATCATCATTTTTTGGTGTTCAGACTCATCTGGATTAACAGTGCAGCCGCGTCCAGGACACACTCCCAGAGTTACAGTACTGTGTAAAAGTCCTGAGCCACCGCTCACGTCTTCATATTTTGCTTCCAAAGATGCACCAAAAACTGATGGGGCAGGGTGGGGGTCTCCAGGACTGCTGCTGGTTAAGGTAATGCAGCGCAGAGGTTCTGTCCTGGGTGGGATTGTGTCCAGCACAGTCTCAAAAACACAAATAACAGACGAGGTGATTCATTGCTGGAATTGTGTTTAAGAGCTCTGTAGCAGTCTTATACCATCACTGTAGTTAATTCAGTGTAAACATCATAAACGTCTGTCAAACCCCACTTTAGTGTGGTTATTAGGAGAGGAAACTCCGGCTAGCATGAATAATGTCATCTTTTCCTGTTGTTTACTGTTCAAATAGCATCCACTTACAGTTGCTGCATATCATCACAGATCACAAGTGAGTCTTGCCCAAAGTTTAGTATGAGGCCCAGGAATCAAACTCCACTTTTCTGCTTATAGGACAGCAATGTTATCCACCACACTACCCAACCACCATTCCAGTGTGTAGCCGTCACACAGGGTAGAGTGAGGTTAGAGTGGTGACGAGGCTAGAACTGCACCTCATCTGCTTCAATAAATTGCATTTTTAAAGACACGGGCGGCAGTGCTGGCCAGGCAACGGGCAAGAAGCACAAAACACCTGGCAACCCAGTGAGACAGACACAGGGGTCACACACACAAGATCAGATGAGCTCACGATCACTAACAAACCAGGCTACAGCATTAGAGATACAGCCTGCAGTAACAAACCGACTGTGTCTTCTGTCATCAGGCAGATTAAATCAGTTTAAAGCATCTGGACAAAACGGGACATTAGGAGGACAGGGGACTGGAAAATACTGGCAGTGTACGGGCCACATTTCCCATGAGTTCGTTAGTTGAAGGTTGTATTATTATTGTTGTTGTTGTTGTTGTTGTTATTATCATTATTACTATTATTATTAGTAGTAGAAGTAGTAGTAGTAGTAGTATTTAATCCTGGAGGAAATTGCATATCCTAAAACTACACACAGACACAGAGACAAAAACAATATCAAAAAGAAACTCTAAATAAAGTCAAATAAACTGTAGACATACCTCAGTATGAAATACACTCTACTTTATACACAAAAGCTGGGGTATAAATACTAAAGATAAAAAACTTACAGTGAAGAGAATTACTAGTAACACAAATGGTGGTTAGGAGTCTTGCTATTGCACTAATAAAGATCAATAGTAGATCGGTAATTCTGATATAAGTAGTGATATTTTAATTAATTATTATCTTCCTCATGATTGTACGATAATAATGCACATAATGATAATGATTTAAACCCAATAAGAAATTGCATGTTATGAATTGATATTATCTCAGTTCATATTAATTTGGATACAAACTCAAAAGTGTTTTTTCATGAGGGGTGATAGATTTTAGGGCGGTCAGACAAACACACTCAAGTTTCCCTTTTTTGCACTTTTCTTTCTTAGTTTGGTTTATTGTAAAGTATGTTGGAAATAGTCAATAATGGATTAGGAAATATATTGTTTAAATATCAGAACCATTCACATTGTACATTAGATATGGAAAAAAATATGGAATGTCTAAAACAAACAATAGGGTTTGATGTGTGTGTGTGTGTGTGTGTGAGAGAGAGAGAGAGATGCTTCTGTTTATCATGATTTGTGAGTTACAATTTTAAGACGTGATGATGAAAGTGTGTGTGTGTTCGATATCAGCACATTTGTAGGCCATAAAGTCATGAAATATGCTCAGCTGTGAATCAACTTAAGACATTTTTAATCCCCTTGACATTAGTTTATAGCTAAAATGCCCAGATTCAAATACTTGAGTATTTATTTGCTGCTGTCACGTCAGGGGACCACAGGAATGAGGCGTGTGTGCAGGATTACATTCTTTATTTTTCAGACCAAACAAAAAGGCATGAGGGCCTACAAACATAAGCTCCCCACTTGATCTTTCACCCAAAAGACAGTGGACCGACACCCATACACAAAACAAAGGCATTTATACACAGAACCAAAACACATTACCAACCAAAACTTCTAATCATTTAACTAAAACCACCGGCTGGCTGTGTCCGCTTGCACTGCCGGAGTACACTTGTCAAAATAACATATCAAAACTTAAACAATAGCAGCCTCTAGCGCCATCAACTGCGATCGTTACAGCTACATTGGAATTCAGTTGTATATTTACTAGGGCTGGGAAAGTTAGTGTTATTATTGCGTTAATGCATTATTTACTTAACACCGACAATTATTTTATCGCGTGTTAACGCAGGGCTTTAAAAATTGTGTTATTTTCAAAGTTCTGTGCTTTCACCGAATGCGAGCGCTGAGCTATTTAATATGGACAAAAGTAATGTTCGGGCGTTTAGTCTTGCAGCCTGACAGCAGACATCCACGGTGCTGCCAGCAAACACAGCAAGTGTCCAGTGAACTTTGGACCCGGACCCATCGTACAGCGCCAGTCACCGAATCAAAATCAGAATCACGTTTATTGGCCAAATATGTGAGCGAACACATACAAGGAATTTGATTCCGGTCCATGTCTCAAGCACAGCAATACAAAACAACATGTAATATGTGTGTGTGTGTGTGTGTTGTGTTTAAAAAAATGTTGTTGACAGTATTGACTGTCATTAATAAACATAAATCTGCACAAAGCAAACATAAATGTCTCCTATGTTGATAAGTGTATTAAAAACAGTATGTTTAGGACTGCAATTAAAGGTGCGATTAATCGCGAGTTAACTATGGCAAACATGAGATTCATCGCGATTAAATATTTTAATCTACAGAAAGCCCTAATATTTAGTTTTTCAAGCCACAAAATGTGTAGCCTGAATAGCACACTGATCATAGAAAGGACTTTAAAAGGACAGCGATTGTTAATATATGATAAAATGTTAAAATGTTTGTTTAAAACAACTTTAGTGTCTTTGTTAAAAACCGCATTTAGATGTTACAACTGTGGCTTCTACAGCAACATATGGCGCACAAGCAGTTGGACTCTAGCTGTCTGTTGTTGCCCCCTGTTGGATATATTGTTAACTGGTGTAATAAAAATATTTAAAGCTACAGTAAATTCTAAAACATGAATACTGTTTTTTAATATTGATTATGTTTATACTTGTTTCCAAAATCTTTCTGAAATACTGTCTAAAATTTAAAGCCTATAAAAAGCTATAGAGGCCAACCCAAAAAATGTAAGTTAAGCCTTTTCTACCAGCTCAAAACAGCTTTATTGTGCTGTTTGTTCACTGAAAAAAAACTGCAAAAATATTACAGCATAATCACCGAATTCAGGTTAGTTTTAAGTCTGGTGAACAGACATTACTGTAGTATCGTTTAATGCAACAAAAATCAGTGGTGTGAGGCTCAATTCAGTATCATATCCGTGTTTTATTGTGATGTTTAAGGGCAGTAATTTGTAAAAACTGCTGAGAAATGGTTAATCTGAAATAAAATGAATCCATTTATTTTGTTATTCTTCATTTCAATCAAAGGTTAATTCATTAAAATGTATTTGACTTGCATAAAACCAGTCAACAAAGCCACATTTTTAAGGTCATAAACTGTTACAGTGTCTTACTCCACGTTTTACGGTTGTTTTAAGATTTTTAGTTAAACTGAAAGGACGCGTGTTTGCAGTAGGAGTTCCATGACGGCACGGTGTACTTTTCTCCTTAAAGTCCCGTCCACTTTAACCCCACCGTTTCACTGGCATGGTCGCCATGGTGACGAAGTGCAGTTGTGTTAGGTGATCTGGGTGGTGAAAGGGGTTCTGTTCTTCAGGGTCAAGAGGAAACACAGGAACACAAAGCGACTTGAAGAGTCTCGCAGGTCTGTTCGCTTTCCGCTGAGTCCAAGTTTGTGTGGGTGAAACGTTCTCAAGCAAATAGTCCCATTTTAGCATTCTAGAAACACTTCTGTAATAGAACAATTAAAAAATGTTCCTGCCTTTTAGCTCCATCTTGCTGGTGTACAGTTAGAGGCTGTTTTTTATAGCCATTCTCTTCATCAGGGGTTAGCTGGTGAAAGTACAAGGAATTAATTTCCAATAAAGTGGCTGGTGGGTGTTTCCAGTTGTTTCCAGTAAAGTGGCCAGTGAGTAGAGGTGTGAACCTTCACTGGCTTCACGATTCGATTCGATTACAATTATCATATCAACGATTCGATTCGATTCGATATCCTGATGCATCTGGAAGCATCACGATGCATCCCATCAATTTTCTACATTACTTCACATTGTTACGTTTTCAAATACAAACAGTGAGATGTAAGCTCCCGTTTTTATTCAACAAAACCGAAAATGTAAACAAAAATTGTGACCATTACACTCAGAAATAAAGAATATAGACATAGCTCATCAAAATGTAAACAGAAATTGTGCCCATAACATTAAATTGTAACCAAAGTAAATAGTATAGGCCCCTGGTCAGTCTTCAAAAACAAAACATTCTGCTGTGCTACTTTTTAACTAGTATTTTAAATCAAGTAATGTCATTATGATATAATCGATTATGTCCTGCCACTGCATCGATGCAGAATCGTCCACGTCTGCATCACGATGCATCAATTATGTGATTAATTTCAACACCCCAAATGGATATATTATTTATTATATTATGTATAATATTATATATTATGGCTATATTTCTCACAACAAAACCACTATTTTAAAATCTTCCACTAGTGGTGGGAAGCTATCACACAATAGGTGGGGAGCTATCAGTGATTGAGTTTGGCTTTGATATTGAGTGATTGGTGTGTGTGTGTATATATTTAAAGTTTGTCTACAGCAATGATGTAACATTTTTTTCACGCTCAGAAATGAGTGTTTAGTGTTGGTAATGGTACTTTGGTAAATCTGATGATTAAAAATAAGTTTTGGATCTCTCCACAAAGCAGGTTTTAGTTGAAAAGCTCTCAAAACTGTAATAAGACAATGTCTGAAAACAGCAACATATTCATACAACTTTTAGTTAATACTATTCTATCAGGGAGGTTTTAGATTCTAGGTCTGATTCCTATCACCACCACTGTTAACAATTGTGAAAGTTTCTATAGACAAGAGCATTTCACAACAAACTGTTCGGAATGACTTCAGTTATGTCTTAATGATTTAATCATGCACACATTTTGATAAATCAATGGAATTCCCTTTCAACCAAGCGTCTGGTGGCAATGCATCTCTGAATTGGGCGCTGGCTTTGGTCTCTTTTCGCGTTACTCTCTCTCACAAGAGCCTCCAGTATACTTCACATCCAAATGTTGTCTGGCAATTGGCATGTGGGTCTGCAATGTAGCGTCAGGCTAACCTGTTCAAATAGAGCCCTCAAAGCAGTACTGAAATTCCCCATGTGCTTTATAAAAGCTTGTAGGCATGCTTCCCTTTTGTAGCATTCTGTGTCTCGGTCATTGTGAGTCACATTTGCTTCTTCCCCTGTTTTATTTAAATGTGCTTAGTTTTCCATATTACAGATGCATTCTGTTTTTACCATTTTTTTCAAATATTTCAGGAGGTGTTAAGAAATTTGTGTTAAATATAATCTCATTCGAGACTATTTTAAACTTGGTATAGCTTGTTTTTACTGTGTTTTATCCATTTTCATCTTAATTTACATAGAATACAGTTTTCTGAATGTTGACCAGATGGAAAATGCATTTCTTGAAAAGATGTTAAGCACCAAGCTTAATCACTACGACTGCAATTAAGTAACTTCTAAAGCACTAGAAGTGGGTCTGGGACCACTTATCGATTTAAAGACTATGATCATTAACAGCCACGATGTCAGTTATAGAATTTATTGATTTTTCTTTCCATTTTTGTAAGCATGAGCGTTCTGCGTTCATGAGGTTCTGAAACTTTGTTTAACCTCAATTACGCACGCAGTAGTGAGTCGTTCTGTGCGGGGGACGTCACTGAGTTTTTCATTTTTGATGTTAGTGATATTAGTTTAAAGTTAAGATAAAGTTCAGTAATGTTAGATCTCTTCACACAGAGTCAGCTTTTAAAGATCTCACTCATTTATTAAACGCTGCCGCAAAGGAGATGAGAGAAGAAAAAATAGATGTATGGAGTAGTAATTGCAATACATTTTTCAAAGATGCAGACAGCTACTAAAAGAGCTCACTGACTCACAGCAGTGTGTGTGTTTGAGGTGCACAGGCCTCTGAAGTGAAATAACATTAGTGTTAATTTGCACATTTTCACAAACTTGGCTTTTTATATTGTCCTGTACTGTTTGTGACCTGGTGCACACACAGCAATGTATCTGTTGCAGCATTAAAAGTGTTTTTTTTTGTGTTTTTTTGTCCTCTGAAGCTCCAGCCAGCCCTCTGAAAGTCACAGGTGCGTCCTCATCAGTTGGTGTCCAAGTCCTGCTGGGAGCATTTGTGTTTTTGGGCTGACGTCGTTGAGCTCGTTATGCTTTTCTCCAGCCTTCCAGCCCTCGGCTCCTGCCGACCTCGCGCGCCCGTCCTTGTGCCAGCCTGGAGCAGAGGCCATATGGGCCACGCTCTTCTCGACACCCCCCTGCTAGAAATTACTCACACCCAACGCCAAGGGATGTGTGTAAACACTGCGCTTGTTGATGGCGAAATACGGCCATGCGGATCGCGGCTGACTCAACGCACGCTCCGTTCGTCAGTTGAAGTCTGGCGGTTGCAGGCGGTGATGTCAGATGTCACATGAGGTTATTGCAGGGCGCTCGGTTTATGTTGGCAGGGAGTGGACGCACCTCGCTGTTTATCTTTGGCAAGCAATTTTTTAGGGTTTATCTTTTCCACTGGTAATTAACTGGAGTCACAAACAGACCAGGGGCCTCTCAGACTGGAACCAGGGGGCGTTTAAGCTTCTGACCTACTTCTGGTCCTGAGTAACTTTATTTTTTTCTCTGGTATTTGAAGGGTGTAAAGGGCACAATATGGCAAAATTATCACGATACTTGTAGACATCTTTAGGGTACGTGTTTATAAAGCTTTCTTGAGAGTGAAATGGACAAAATGCACCAGCAGAAACAGTGATATTAACAATATTAACAAAAACGGCTTGATTTGTATTCGTTTCGTTGGTTCTTTTTAACGTCATGTTATAAACTATGTAAGAAGCAAGCAGAAGGATAAATACCTGATGACTGAATATTAATAGCATAATGGAATTACAGTTTATGCAGTTTTGTTGGGAGGCTCTCTATAATTGTTCTTAATCTGTCTTTCTATGATCCGTTCAGTATTTCAGCATTCTGTAATACCAAAATATTCCTGTTTTTCAGTCATATGACTGATCAGTGATCTGATCTTCTGGTGAATCTGTGAGTGAGCAATAGTGGAGAATTAAATAATTCTAACATCAGTTCTAAAAAAAATTATGATTATTAACCACAAATAATTTGATTCTGATGCTCCTAGTTGGTACTGAAGTCTTGAACATGGATAATGTGAATAAAAAACACTACTGCAATATCAAAAAATGTACTGCAAGATGACGCCACCCTACACTCACCTTCTGTTTTAAATTGCTGTGGTTAAGTTAATCTAAACTTAGTTTTTACACCTGGTGTGTGTATTTAACACAGAATCAGTCCAAGTGTTCTGGTGAAAATTTAGATATTTAATAGCGGGTTCTTGACGCTTGTAGTTCTGGCTTTGGGTGGGTGAGAGAAACAGGTTAAAGGTAAAAGTTGTCTGTGAAAGGGAGTGGGGATGCAGATTTATTCGGAAATAAAAGAAAAAGTGTTGGTAGATTATGGCCAGTGAATTATATGAACAGCCTCAGGGTCATGTATAGTGATTGTGTTGAGTGTGATTAGTTTACAAGGCTTCTGCACAATTCTAACGTTGGTGACACTGTTCAAAGTGAGATGAAATCAAACATTGTCATCTTGGTTGGCTTACATAAGAACCAATTAATTTTTTTTATTTCTGATGTTTTCTGAGGACCACTCTCACATCAAGTCCTCAGAATGTTTTATTCTTCCGGTCATGAAAATAATGTTGCCCAAGACAGATGAATAAGGCCTTATTATGATGTAATTTATCACAATAACTATAATTTATCGCCATCATTATGCCACCATATGCCTTCTTGAAAACATTTGGTATTTCTAGATCACCTGGCCAATTGCATGCTTCAAGAGTTGTATCATTATTATTATTATTATTATTATTATGTGATTTTTTATATATTTCCCTTCCCCATTGGGTCTTATTTGTGTGTTCTATTTGTTCTAATGTGTTTATTTTCAGAAAATGAAATATTGCAATGCATTTTGTGTTTTTCAGTATTAAATATTTGACCATATGTACTAACCCTTGTATGTGAGAAATCTATATAGAATAGTAGTTTGTACAATTATGTTGTGCAATATTTGCATATTAAGTAATACGCGTCACTGTATTTTTTTTTTGGGGGGGTGGGGGGGGTCATAAAAAAAGATTCATCACTTCAAAGTGTTTTGTAATTTTATTCGAGAGAAGCCTGGAGCGAGAGGAGGATTGATAATGGCTAAAAATCAAGTATGCAAATTGGTTCAGTCCATTGACGTCAAACGCTGAATTGTATGCCATCTGAGGACACCCCGGCCAGCCATCTAAAAGCTGTAC
>JBBPCY010002152.1:0-16271 GCA_037974405.1 Brachyalestes nurse
ACTTTTAAATTTACTTTAAAGTATTTTTTAAGTAAAAGTACTCACACAATGGTTTGTCTCAACGTCTGGGATGTTCCGTTTTGTAAAACAATAGTAGATATACTGACTTACACCTCTACTGATGTCATTGCTCGTAATAATTACAAGCAACTATACAGTATATGTGTATTGGAAAGTTTGGTGTGCTTATTGTGCGTGCTCACTGCAATACTGTGTGTACCCAAACTTAGAATTATGTGGATGACAAGTTATCTCTATGTGTTTCTTCAAATTAGAAGGGGAGTTTTTAAACAATTCTTTGGGTTGAGGCAGGCATGGGATACACTGAAAACGCAAGGACTAATTCTTTGCTCCTTTGAACTCAAATAACTTCCTTAAATACGGCCAAGGATTTCTTTCTGATTTAGAGTTGCAGGGCTTGTGCTCACGCTCAGTCGAGGTTGGCTCTGGGTCCATGTTGAATGTCTCATCTTCTTGAAATCAAGCCAGTCTACCAGCTCGTGCTGTTAAATGACGCATGCTCTGCCATCACTGGAGCTAATAAAGCCACCTGATTGATAGGAAATGGCAAACAGTGCCTGAACAGAATACGTTCCCTGACAAAGAGGCATGGAAGGAGGTGGGACGAGCTCCTGGAGCCCGTCTGGGATGGGAACGATTGGGTCTCACCCCAGGAGAGGGGGTAGCATGGGTGGACTCACACTCAAAAGAGCTGGTCCTGTATGAACTGACCATGCACGCCCTGACCATGGATCACCCCGCACCTCTGGCAAGGAGAGGGCTGACAGACACGGGGAGCGCGGAGCTAACCCCGGAGGAACGAGGAGGGGCTCTTGAGAGCTTTCCCTGTTCTCTCAGGAGCTTATTGCCCAAGACATGGCTGCCTACGGCGATGCTGACTGGCCAGCACCTCCGACAGCGCGGAGGAAGCAGACAAGGAAGCCCACCTTGAGTATCCTGGCGAAGGCACTGGACGGAGGTGCTCTTTTGATCCAACAGCTGTTATCCTGCTGAGAACCTCGACCTGTGAAAAGGAAGCGGGCACGAAAGCCCGCTGGCGTCGAGGACCTTTAAGCAGGAGTTGGAGAAACGGCATGTCCAGTTGGACAAGCTCACGGGGCTGGTCGCGACCTTGTTGCGGCCGTTAACCAACACGCAGCCAGTCTCGCCTCTCCTTCGAGGTGAGGCTGCCCGGCTCTCCGCCCTACCAGAGAGCGCTCCCGAGCGCCACTCAAGTCCCGCTCGCCAGTACTCCAGAGCCAGAGACCCGAGTAGCTGCTAGAGGGCAGAGTCGCCGCCGCGCCGCCAGAGGGCAGAGTTGCCGCCACGGAACAAGAGGGTCTGCTGCCGTCGCGAGGAGAGAGAGTCTCGTCCCCGCCGCCGCTGTACCTGAGGGTCTTGCAGTCCAGAACGCGAGGGTCTCACGGTCACCGCGATCGTGTGGCCCCTCCCCGCGCCGCAACAACATCTTCCTCCCATGCCAGCTCCCCGGAGAAGATTGCCGCCTCCAACGCCAGCCCCCCAGCTTAACCCAGTGCAAGGTAGCATAGTGGGGCTTAGTGCAGGGGAGAATGAGGTCAGTACAGAGCTGCTTTATTTAATGGACCCCTTAAACGTGCCTACAGACTCCCTAATAGAGCTATTGCTGCCCACGGTAACACCACCAGCAAGCCAGTTAGCCGAGCCTGGTAGCCAGTTAGCCGAGCCTGATAGCCAGTTAGCTGAACCCAATAGCCAGTTAGAGACACTGCAAGGTTCAGGGAAGGGGGCTCAGGGATACAGCAGGTAGAGGATAATTTGGGTGCCGCAACCAAAGACGTGCACGCTTCGCAAAAGGCTATTCAAAGTTGACACGCTGCAGGCTGCGGTGAGGGCTAGTAAACATGAGGCCAACGCTCTTCAGCAGCAAGTAAGCGATCTCACATCTAAGCTAACCCAGATGGAGGACCGCAGCCAAATGTCAAACCTCAGGCTTGTCGGGCTGAAAGAGGGGGAGGAAGGATCAAATGCAGCTAATTTTCTAATCACAAACCTACCGAATTGGATACCAGATTTGCAAGGTAGAACCATCCATATTGAACGGGCACATAGACTTTACTCTGCAGAGAAAGATGTCAACAATAACCGTCCACGCACTTTGGTTTTCAAGTTATTGGACTATACTGACGGTTGTAGACGGGAATTTGGAGTTTGGAGAAAAGAGTGAGACCAGGCTTCTGAGTTCAAAAATTACAGGCGTTTATTGCAGACAATCTTTGCTGGCGGTCTCTGCAGAGAAGGCCCCAAGCGGCATCTGCATACATCTCTTATTGCCCCCAACTCTCCTGTACCCTCCTTTCTAATCACGTCATCCCCATGCCTTCGTCACAGCCCACTCCTTCACATCTGGTTTTCGTTTGGGGCTCCCCTTACCTGGGGAAGGCCCCTTTCCCCCTCCCAATAGTAGATCATATACTGGGCCCCCAAGTCTCTGCTAGCTATGGAATTTTCGGTAAGAGGCCCCATAGTTTCTTCACTCTCAACTTCCACACAGACATATATGGTTAAATAGAAGCATAATTAAGTATTATGAGGGAATTAAAAATCTCCTTCTACACGGTCAGGCGATTCTGAAGGGAGCCAGGACTCAGGCGGTTATGCACGCTGACCAGAATTTGCTGTTTTTTCTGGGCTATAGCAAAGAGACCACCAACAAGCGGAAAGCTTTTGTACCGATCTACAAGAAAATGACCTCACTCGGGCTACAGTAATTTCTATGTTACCCAGCCCAACTTAAGCTTACCTACCAAAGTCGGCTCTTCCACTTCGATTATCCTTCCGACGCAGAGAACTTTCTTCAACACACATTTCAGAGGTCCGTCATCCCACTGCGCAATGGTGTTTCACCTCTACAGGACCCAGACGAGATGGAAACATCTTCCCCACAGTGAGCTGTAGCATAGCCTCTAAGCTAGTCCTGGGTTGTGCAGGCCTGTAACCTAACTCTCATTCTTATTATTCTACACCATTGTCATTACTTAATGCAATAGTATGTAAACTGGAAACATTGCTCCTTGTGTATCACTTTAATATACTCTTGGAGTAGTTTGTCAGGAGCATCTATCTATTTCATGCTGTGTTTAGTCTGGTTGGTTGACTTATGATTACTCTCCAACAGTGTTCATTTAAATGGCGTGATATTTCTTCTCCATGTTATCTGGAGCACTACTGTATGTTAAGGGTTGTTGTGGGCTGCCTCGCATATCTGCGCCACCGGAATCATTTGTGTGTGTGTGTTGCAAGCCTTGGGCTCAGTGGCAGCCCGGCGGTTTGCATCTGTGTATATAGGTTTGTTGTTTACACATGTTATTGTTGTTGATACAGTTTGACCAGAAGCTTTTAGACACGCATGCCCAGTATTCAGTATGCAGTCTTTCTTTGGGTTTTTTATGTTTACCTAGTTTACTCTGTATATCAGATATTCCACCACCCAAATGGCCGACTTAAATATCATCAGTTGGAATGTCAGAGGCTTAAACTCGCCCATTAAGCGTGCTCGCTGTCTAGAATTCCTCCACTGCAAACAAATATCCATAGCATTGATTGAGGAAACGCACCTGACCGAGAGCAATGTACAATGCTTTCAGAATAAGCACTACAAAGTCATAGCACATTCATGTGCTTCCTCTAAAACAAGAGGCGTGTTAATTCTTGCACAGAGAAAATGTTTGGTGGTGGAGAATGGAAACGATGATAATGGAAGATTTGTTTATGTTTTGCTTGCTTTTAACTATGCAAAGATCTTATTAGCCAGTATTTACACACCCAATGCATCTGATGATAACTTTCTGCCCTCTATCAGTGACTCATTATTAAAATACAGTGACTCTCATAGCATCATAGGGGTGACTTTAATGCAACTCCACCTTAGAGCGCACGGTGCGGAAACTTGCGCTGGACTTGACCTTGTGGTGCGCGGTACGGGAACCTGCGCTGAACTCCACCTTGGAGCGCACGGTGCGGAAACCAGAGCTGGAACCCGGCTGACTGGAACCCGGCTGGCTGGAACCGGAGCTGGAACCCGGCTGGCTGGAACCGGAGCTGGAACCCGGCTGGCTGGAACCCGGCTGGCTGGAAACAGAGCTGAAACCTGGCTGGCTGGAACCCAGCTGGCTGGAACCGCAGCTGGAACCATATGGTGGAAAGCAGCGTGCTGTACGAAATACAGTTGGGTTGGCCTGATCTGAACTGAGAGGGAGCTGAACTGGGCTGAATTGGAGTGGAACAGGGCTAGGAGGGAGAGCTGGGTGAATCCGAAGGAGAGTTGAGCTGGGCGTAGAGAAGGCAGAGTTGTGAGAGATGGAGTGAAGAGAGATGGAGTGAAGAGAGATGGAGTGGAGAGAGATGGAGTGGAGAGAGCAGAGAGGGATCGAGTTGAGGAGGGCGGAGCTGGACTAGGAGAGGGCGGAGCTGGACTGAGAGAGGACAGAGCTGGATTGAGAGAGGGCGGAGCTGGACTGAGAGAGGGCAGAACTGGACTGAGTGGAGCTAGGCTGGTTAGAGCGGGGCTGCTGCTGACGGGGAACGTGTGAGGAGAGGATTTGCGTGGTGCAGCCCCCGGAGGAGCAGAACTGCCACGACAGTCCACACGGAGACTGAGCTGAATCAGGCCTTCCAACGTCATGGGCCGCTTGTGCCAGACCAGCTCGTCTTTCACATGGGGAGCCAACCCTTCGTAATATGCGACCTGGAGAGCGGAGTCACCCCACGTAACCTGGGCTGCCAGGACGCGGAACTGTGCCAGGTACTCACTCACCGAAGAGTCTCTCTGCCGCAGGTGGTACAGACGAGAGGCTGGCGGAGCGTCGGAGGAGTCAACTGACCTGCCGCCGCTATGAGACCGCCATCTTGGTGCCACCAGGTCCGGTGTGAGGTAGGGAAGTCTGCTGTCCTTTTCGAACGTGTGGAGCATTCTGTCACGGGTGGTTCTAATCCGGACCGAGAAGGAATGATTGAGGGACAGGCATAGACTTCATGAGAGTAAGGGGTTTTTATTAAACACACGAGCAAAACAAAACAAGTCAGACACGGGGGTCAAACAAGAGGAAACAAACTAAGATAGAAACTGAGGGAAGGAATAAATGAGGGTAAATGACACCATACAGAGAAGAAACGACAACAATGCTCCACGCCACATCTGAGGACCGACCGTCTTAAATACTAAGATTAATCAGAGGCCATAATAATCCTCAGGTGTGGGTGGAGCACCATTTATGATCCCACAGTGACCCCCCACAGTGGATCCATGACACCTTCTCATTTCACTCTGCCTGCCATGGTTCCGTCTCCAAAATAGACTATGTATTTATTAGTCCATCTATTACAAATAACATCAATCATATTGATATGCTCCCAATTTTAATCTCTGATCATGCCCCTGTAATTTGCACTCTAACACCAATTACTGATCACCCTAAAGTACACAGGTGGAGATTCAATAACTCTTTCCTTAGTAACGAGGCCTTTTTATCACATATGAAACAACAACTAAATTACTTTCTTAACCACAACAGAGAAAGCTGCAGCAATGCCCAAATATTATGGGAAGCAACAAAATGTTTCATAAGAGGTGTGTGTATAGGTTTCTTATCTAAATTACATTCTGGGCGTAACAAACGTCTGGATGAAATTGTAAAAAGTAAATAATAGAATTTATATAGTTATTATGGAGTCTTTCATATTGTATTATACTGTTTTTATTGTATTAAGTTGGAATATGTTCATTTAACTACATGTACCAAAATGCTTTGGAGTGGGTCCAGCCAATGAGGGTTAGAAATGGAGAAAAGGCCCGCGAAGTCAAACGGTGGGCTGGGCTTTATTTTCCCGCCGTAGGGTAGAGTTGAGCTGGAAAGAGAAGAGAGAGGACGTGCTGGGTTTTGTTACTGTGTTTTATCTTGAATTTTGACTTAGCTAACTGTGTTTAAGGTGTCAGTTCGTGTAACTTACCTGTTGGCTGGTTGGACGGTGTTTGGGACCCTTTTAATCACTCTGGAGAGTGAGTAAATTCTACTTTGGCTGTCCTGGCCGTCGCTTCCCTGTCTGTTGTTAAAATACAAACAGAACTGGCAATATCCAGCCTTTTCTCCATTTTCCGCTGGGGAAAAGTCCAAGTAAAAACCCACCAGAGGCTAGGCGCTAGCCTTAGCTCGGTTAGGTTTATCCAGAGCTGTCTTTTTTTTTCCCCATCGAGCTGCTGCTGGCTCCCGTGTCGACTGTGTGGAGCCCTACCTCCCGGGACACGCCGGAATCCGGGCTCTACTGGTGGTCAGGTGGCTTCGGGGACGATTCCGCGTCCGTCGAAGGAGCTGATTCGCCGCGGTGGTTCTGCGTCTCCGCTCTGGAACATCCGCTGTGTGTAGTGGGGCTCAACCGACTTCTCTGATCCATTCAGGTGGACACTCGGGCCATGAGTAACATGTACCCTGACACACAGCGGTTACTGTTCGATCTGCAGCTCGAAAAAGTTGTCTTCAAGTGCACCAACGGGCCCCAACTGCGCGCTGGTTTATTTTTTTCTTAACTGTTTGGCTTATATCCCCAAAGTGTGTTATGATAATAGTATTATTGTTATTGGGGGATTAGGTAATTAAGGAATATGACTAGTAGTATAATTGTTTATTAATAAATATAGAGTCCCATCCTGGACCTTTATATGAGTATATCGGTAAGGGTTGAAGCTCCCCAGACGTGGGCTGATTAGAGAATTTTGCTTAGGCACACACCGAGCATGCTTGCATGTATTCCTTAACGTCCTTGGTCATACTGGGCCACCAGAAGGCCCTTTGTAGCAGGCAGAGGGTGTGTGAGGTTCTGGGGTGACCCGCTAGGGCAGAATCATGTCCCCGTCTAGCCTTCTCCGCTGCCCTAGCTGCATGGGTTCCCTGGCTCTGGATGAGTGGACCTCTGAGGCAGGTGGAGGTCAGAGAGATGCAGTGGATGATGTGGTTTCAGGAAGGCGAGTCCGAGGTTGAGGGCCTAAGGGGGGTGGGGGGGGTGGCGAGAGACAGGTTTAGTTAGTGAACCCAGGCGTAGATCTACTCGTAAGGCAAGTTGTACCATCCCCTCTTCTGTCTCCGGCAGCTCTCGCATGGCCAGCTTGTTCTTAAGTCAGGTGGAGAGTCCCTCGTAATAGGCCATGCAAAGCGCAGTGTCACTCCACTTAGTTTGCACTGTTAGGGTGCAGAACTCGACTGTGTATTTACTGACACTGCGATCTCCCTGTCTTAGGTGGTATCGACGAGAATTGACCTCCACCTCGTTCTCTGGATGTTTGAAGGCGGCCCTTAGTTCAGCAGTGAAGTCCGGATGCGAATAGGCGACATCTCGGTTGGACTTCAGGACCGCCGTGGCCCACTCTGCTGCCTGCCTCGTGAGGAGAGAAGTGAGGCGATCCTGCTTCGGTCTGATGGGTAGCGGGTAGGCTGGAACTTGAAGACGAGATGAATTGGTCAAAAAGACATCACATTTGCCATCAGTTCCGTTCCATTTGTCAGGTAAAGATATTTTTGGTATGGTAGAAGTGAAAGGAGTTTGGACAGGGTCTGGGGATGGTGACCCTCCTGCTTCAGGTTAACTATCTCAACGGCTTGCTGATTCATCACTCTGTTACAGAAGTAGAAGCTGGGAATTAAACCCCTTCCTATTCACGTAATTATATTTGTTCTGGGATGGTGCTTTTATCGCTATGTGGGTGCAGCCTACTGCTCCTATAACACTATGACATAAGGAAATTCCGTGATGGCATGACATCCCTGTTTAATTTCCACTTATGCCGGACTTGTGTAAGGAAACTGAATATAGTTTGGGACCAAGGAGATTATTGCATCCAACACTGCTGGCAGAATCTTGCTCATAGATGGCTGAGAAATGCCGGATCTATCGCCAACCTCACGCTGGAACGTGCCGTTATCAAAAAATCCCAGGGTGGGCAGTAGGCTACCTGGATATGAACAGGTATGGCTGTTGTGCATTTTGTTTAGCGTTGTAGCATAGGTCCCAAATCATGACACAAATCGAACAATATTTGTCTCGGAAAGTGTTACCTACTCATGAGCCAATCTGTACTTTCGTCTCCCTGAATACTCGCTCCCTGAATACTCGCTCCCTGAATACTTGCTCCCTGAATACTCGCTCCCTGAATACTCGCTCTCTGAATACTGTTGCACACGGTTTGCTAAATCTTCAAGCAGTGCAAAATGAGCCATGTTAACTTTTGGAATACATGTCCCATGTATGCTTTTATATGCCTATCACTTATGCTAATTTTGCTAATTAATACATGAATCAATTTTAAGAATTATGAATCAAATGACATTCAAAACAGACACATTGTTGCAAGGTTTGAACATGCAGTTTCACAATTCTACCACTGTTGTGCATACGTGTGGTCAGAAGTGTGCGTATATTTACGCACATTTCTAAGCACAAGTACAAGTTCATAAATTCCACACTTTGCACAGAAACTATCGTACGCTCGCTTCACACACAGATCTGTGCTTACGCACGCTTGATAAATAAGGCCCCAGGACTCCATTGTAGAGAGGTTTTAATCTTTTTTTAATCTCTAGCAATGGCTCCTTTTTTAGAGGCAACCTTGTACAACCTCAGGTTGGAGAGAGCAAGCGTTTCTTAAACTTGCATGAGGACATTGATGGTCTTCAACACTTTATCAACATGAGTCTTGATAAAATTTCTCACATCTCTTCTGAAGTCATTGTCTTCTTCTATGGCTTCTCTCCTTAGACTTGTAGATAGTGACAGCTGGGGAAAGGGTGTTGAGGTTGTTGTTGTGGTACGACAGGAACCTGTGATCTTTTTTCACCACAAATACAGTGAAATGTGCTGAATATCAGCAGTGCTGGTTCATGAGAGAAATGAGAGAAGATTATGGTAAGCTCCATTAGCTGATAGCATGTTTTAAAGTGTGATGGTGCAGCCCAGTTGTTTGAGTTGTCTTGATATATTTCATTGTTAAAGATGTGAAGAAACCTCATATCATACATGGATAAGGAGGGTTAATGGCTGCCGGAAATATGATGAAGAAAGGACTGACCCAGGTTCTTCTCTGGTGCTGACTGTGAATTAAGAAAATGAATGTGAGATCCTACTTCTTTTGTGAAAGACCAAGGGAAGACAAAGTGAGGAAGAAACAATTTTAGAACTTAATGTAGCTTAGAGCAGATAACCTCAACAATCTCAAATACTTCCACAAAGGTCACACAGCTGGTGCCCTAGTAGCCCTTAGTGTCATCACTGAGGTACCATCCTCACACTTCTCCCCAGGCGCACCTTGTTGGTGGCAGCCCACTGCTTCACTTGTTGAACGGGTTAAATGCAGAGAAAGAATTTCACATTGTTCACACTCTGTGGTGTGTTCACACATGACCATAAGAGGCCACTTTACGTTAAAAAGAGGCTGATTTCAGAAGGAAAGTGGTGGGTACTAATTAACGTTTATATGTGTAGTTAACCTTAAGATAACGAGTGTCACTGCAGTGCTGTGAACGATAAACCTACCGAGTATCTATACTGATTTTATCAGCTCCACTTACCATATTGGTGAACTGTGTAATTCTAGAATACAAAACGTATTAAAAATAACCTGTATTTACTTACAAAAGTCCTGCAACAATTTGCATGGATCTTTGTAAGATCTCAGCTTTTCAACTAAAAATAAAAAAATTTCTTGGTTAGACAAACTTAACTATATAAACACAGCTCATTTTAGTTTCCCACTGTATTAAGTTGCTGTACTATATACCAACAATGAAATTGATTTAAATAGGATTATTTTTACAGTTCTCCTCAGTTTGTTTATGTGCATCATTTGTTAACCCCCTTTACTCCATTTTTCAATGATCAGGACACTCACAGGACCACCCCTGAGTATGTATTATTTGAGTGAATCATAATCAGAAAATCACAATGGGAAAACTTTATTGATCCTGGAGGAAATTAAATCCAAATTATATCTTCAGGATTGGATAACACTGGTATGAGTTTCCCAGTTTACCTAGCTGCTCTATTATTTTTAAAGCTCCTGTTTGTGTTGGAAGTTGTTCCAAAGCAATATTGTATGAATATTGTTACGTCACTTTAAATATTCAGTCCTTACTTTGTTATAAAATAGCCCCATTTTCGCTAAAGTGTGAAGATCTTTTCACTCCGTCATGTCATGCATTCAGTTTGCTGGATTTCCTACACAATCTCAATCTTTTCTGTCCACTCCTGCAGGATATGTCCTAAAGACAAGGTAATATAATTTCTAGGTAAAACAAGCTTTAATGTTATGAAGATGGTATTTTACAGTATACATCTAGTGTTGGACAGGACCAGAAAATATTATTGATGTGCCATAATTTTTGTCACACTTTTTCCGATACAAATCAAAACATGTATAATACATTGGTCATGACCATGCTTTAATATCGCTATTCAATTTATCCACCATGTCCGACCGTGTCTTGAGCAGACCTATGGATTGAAACCTTTCTCTTCTACTCTCTGATTATTCTCCAGAATTTTTCACTTTGGCTCAAAATCAGTTTGCACCTGCAGCCTTCAGCTAAGCTGAAGTGATTCTTTAAAACCTTCATTTTGACAGTTTCTATCCTACTGTCCATGGGACGCAGAGACCATCAATTTAAATCCTCTGTGTGTTTTGTGTTAATGAGGGAGAAATTTACTTGGAATAATCGATTTAAGTCTTTTGGCAGAATAATTGCTAGACAGGTAATTTTCATACACTAGGATCCTTTCAACATAAAACATTTTCTCCTCCTAAATTTAGCCCCTTCAAACTCCTGCGTTAGATAGTTCAGTAGGTATAGTAAAAAGTGTGGGAATATGATTTGTAGCCTTTTAGCTAATAGAGAGGCATAGAGCCTGTAATCAGCATTCTCTGTACTTCAGCTGCTCTGTAATGTGTCATGTCTGTTTTGTCTTTTTTTTTTTTTTTTTTAGATTTTACTGATGATATTGTGTTCTTTCATGAGGGTGGGGGTTCTCCTTTTTCCATTGTCTTTAGCAGTGCTGTCAAGTTAATTGACGGTTCTTGTATTTCACAACCACTCAGAGAAGACGTTATTGATTTTATCTTGTGTTGTATCTTGCCAGAATCTCAGCGTCTTCATTTCAGTGCCTTCCAATAGGGTTAAATTCTTGCAGTTTTTAAAGATCCATTGCATAGTTGTGGTTAATGAAGCTGTGCTCACTCTGGTAGTGCTCCAGCTTCTTCATTGCATCTCTAAGTGCTCTGTCCATTTTCAAGGACTGGAGAAATGGAAAACTTGTGGAAATGTCTGATGAAGGCTTTGGAGCCAGTGAGTTCTGTGGATTTTGAAAGAATACTGTCCTCCTCCAGCATGCGGTTCCTCTAGAACGTTCTGGACTGACATGCTGATGCTGGTACACTGATGGGGCTAGCATAGCACAGCTAACAAGTGGATCTTCGCTTCAGGGAAAGCTCTCTCCAGTCTTTTTTCAGGACAAGCTCAAACAGTATATATGTGTTGAACTGGTGGAAATTATAGATTTAGGCATTATAGATTATTAGGCATTATAGATTATTAGCATCAAGACAGTTTAGCTGTTTGGCTGTATGAGGCTTCTCAGTACAGCTGCTGTAGAATATTGTAGGATCGGAAAAAATCCTGATTTTTATAAATGATCACACTGCGCCAGCATTAGTCCCAGATGTGTCCTGGGCAAGTAAAGAAAGGAGTGGGGTCTTGTTATCGCACCTTCAGAGAAGAGAAGGCCCCTGAGAATACACCCTGAAATTAACGCCTTCTCTTCCCCCCTCACCTGTGAACTTCAGCCATTTCTCTTGCAAACAGAGGAGCTCTGGATTACCCAATAGACATTCTTCCTCAATAGGTCAGGCATTCCCCAAATGGCAGATGAAAGATAGCAGATGAAAAATGGCAGATCTGGAAAAACAGCACACCCTCATTAACCCTTAATGGCCTAGACTGACCGCCTCCATTACCACAACAATGCCTGTGAGTTCCAGCTCGAGAGCACCGCGAGAGGCATTCATTCTTTTATTCCTTGTCTTCTTCTTCTTGTTTCTCTCCCCATTTTCCATACTCAACCATAAAAGTGTGTTCGGCGACCACTGTCCAGTGCGCTAACTCCCTCCATTTAATTGACAAATGCCTAAGATCACATGGACTCATGTAATAATAATTGACCTCAAAGCAAATCCTCTGACTGTTGCAGACAGACCTCCGCCCTATACTGTATGTTTAATCCCAGTAGATGTGTCATGGTAAGGGATCAACTGCTGTGTGTCTTAAAAGCTTTCACAACTACCTACATTTGTAAATGTGTCTCTTCAACAAGCTATCTAGTTTAGACCCAGTGATAATACTCGTCATGTCCAGAATGAAGCCAAGAGTGGTATCCAATCAGTGTAGGACCACATAAAACTCTGATTCATCTGCATGAACCACAGTTGTTTTTTTAGCGAAGTTCAAACTGGGATTAATTTTTAACCAAGAGGTTTAGGGGTTTCCAGAACCCCTAAAGACCAAGGGGAGTCCAAGGGGTTATCTTTTGCCCTGACCAGACATCCTGGCTCCACTGACACCCACATTCCAACACACACACACGTCTACACAGGGATCCCTTTGTTCAACCAAAAAGAGAGTCAAACACATTTGTGTCTTGTCTTTTCTGGTTTGCAGTTAAAATCACCTATTATCTAAAATTTTTTCTTGTGTCCCTCAAACTAATGATGCATAGGACCCACATATAGTGTTGAAGATTGTACGCTGCTCAGATAGAATATTCATACCCCTAAGGTTTGGGACAATAGACGATGCCCATTCACCAGGTGAAGCAGCGAGCAGGTAGGAACACAGCACCCTGTCAATGCTTTAGGAAGCAAAAACATTGCACATTGTATTTATTACATACTGTACATTTTAATCATATTGCTGCTGTTGATGCTATTATTTGCACAATTATTTATTACCTACCTCAATCTTTGCATTTTTTACACATTTAACAAGTCTGCTTCTAGAATACAGTGTGTTCAATCAAATTTTAATTTGCGGCGCATTTTCATTTTGTTTTGCATTTTCTTTTGTTTGCATTTTTGACTTGCAGCGCATTTTCATTTTGTTTGTGCTTTTTCTTTTGTTCATGTTTTGTCTCTAAGGGCCACCGTAGTGAACTGTGTAGTGTGGATATAAGAACTTTTCCAGAAATGTTCTTTTTGGAATAAACTAAAGGTTAGACTAAACTCATGATCAACAACACTATAAGATAAGATATCAGTAGCAGATCAGTAGAGCAAAATGGTTTATGAGAGTGACTTAGTGTTCATGCAATAAAAATAAAAATGAACTCAATAAAATAGCTGGAGATGATGAGGGGATGAGATTAACATTCAGTAACACTGTTGTAGTAGAAGCAGCAGATATCATCAAAGGAGAAACAAGCAATGTCCATAATAATAGCTTGTTACTTTACCACGTCAAGCTGTGATGCCTTTACTGAATCTAGACCAGGTTAATAGCTCTAATCCAGTGTACCTGTCATCTGAGTTTACTTCCCTTTATGGCTGTGATTGAAGATAATGTAGGTTGCAAAATGAGAGAAGAAGTGACATTTTAAGCTGAAGGGATGGATTGGAATATAGATCAAGACTGAAGGGGATTAAGAGCTGAGATGGAAGAAGGATGATCCAGCAAAGACAATAAAAAACATTATTTATAGAAATGTGTGTAGGTGCCTCTGTCGTGGCAATGGCAGAAGACTTTTTACAAATGTGGGTTTTATGGCAATAGACACACACATTTTCATTTTATGACTTTTTAGTGATGTGATGTCATGTTATTTTATTCATTTATTTTATTTAAATTAATTTAGTCAAATAGGTTTGACTAAAAGAAAATTTTGATTTTTTCTATTCTACTAGGTACTTCTACTATATTGACTGGGTTAAATAGAATTGCATTACTAAAAAAGAGACTAAAATACAACAGTAGTTATTATGATTTACCTTCTGTCAAAAATTAGATTTATGGCCCCCCAATAAAAATTTATGACCTGTCACCTTTTGACAGGTGCAGCATGTACATCCTGTCATCTTTGACACATTGACCGGCTGTGTGTTTTTATGATGTGTTAAAGTTCCTGTTTTTACGACATACCATACCATACGGTCGTCAGACCATTTGTTCAGCGTGGGAACTGCATTTATTTTGTACCATACGGTCGTCAGACATTTGTGTATGCGTGGAAAATACACAAATAAATACAAAAATAAAGTCATCATTTATCGGGTGAATTTATCCCGGCAAGGTTACAAGCGATGTAATTTTTTCCACTTATTTGCCCCCAAACCGTTTTACATGTTGTCATTAAATGATACGTGTCTAAACGCCAAGAATCCCATGTGATAATTCCTAAGGCTTAGAATTAGTAAGAAACATTAACTGTTTAAAAACTGTCATTAACAAGAAACCGAGTGTCGAAAAATAAATAAATAAATAAATAGATGTCACAACAGTGTTCAGCCTATCTGGAAAATGTACTATGCATTACAGTTTTGCCAACAAACTTTAGCGCTCTATTTCATGCAATCTCTCAGCAAACAGCTGTGTTATATCACGCATGCATCAATCTCTTCACTAGTGCCGGCTTCGGTGTAGAACATTAAGTGTCTTTTAAGGATATTCCTTTCTTTGAGCAGTTGTTTGATGTTAAAATCGTAGTGTTCTACAGATCTGATGCTGGTGAATTGTTGAAATATCAGACAGGGACATCCGAACTGTGTTCTTATACATTCATGATGCACATTACTATGGTATAGTGAACCTCAAAGCATTCTTAGGTGTCGGGTATGTTTGCATGCTTTGCTACCACGGTCATAGTTCTCGCAGGACACACAGTTGTAAATACAGTTGCAGCATGTGCGTTCACCCCGAATGTTATAAGAACCCGGGGGTATCTAAATACTGCAATGATTGTGGTAGATACTGCAAATCAGACTTTTGTTTTGAAACAAAATTACTCTCACTATTACTCTCACCGACAGTGCTCCACCACAATGTGACGTCTTTAAATATTGTAAAGTTTGCAACAGATGTTATAGCATCAGCGTAAACAAACCCAAACCGCACAAGTGTGTTATCGGACGCTGTGTACACTGTTGTGAAGAATTAATGCCCGACAGTGTGCATGAGTGTTTCATACAGCTGAAAAAAACAAAAAAAATAGATGATAACATATTCTATGATTTCGAGACACGCATCGAAGATGGTAAACACAGTGCTAACTTTGTTTGTGCCATAACATTTGATGGTGAGGAGTTTACAGCTGAAGGGCCTGATTGTGTAGAGAAACTATTCAAAAAGTTCAGATGCGATCGCTTTATGGACTATACGTGGATCGCGCATAACGCAGCTGGTTTCGATAATTTCATACCGGTAGACCATTTTGCCAAGATTGGTGTTACACCTAAAATCACTATGACTGGGTGTAGAATAATTTTCATGTATGACGAGGTGTTTAAACAATGGTACATCGACAGTTATTAGTTTATACCCATGCGTTTAGCCAAAACAACGGAGGCACTAAATCTGACGACTTCTGAGAAGTGTTATTTTCCGCATAAATTTAATATACGTCAAAACGACGATTACTGTGGCCCCTATGCTGACAAATCCTATTACGGTTATGACAACATGTCTGACAAGGACAGAGCAGCATTTGGTGAATGGTATAATGGCGGGAGGCTTGTATAAAATACCGTAAAGAATTTATCGAGTGTACAGAGGTGGACCCGTTTAGCCAGACGACTCTGGCATCCTGCTGTATGGCCATGTACAAGGCACATTTTCTCCCCAGAGACACAATAGCTCTCACACACAACAATGCGTATGTTGAGCAGCATAAGTCGTTTTCAAGCATTTCTATTGAATGGTTGGAATTTGTCAGAACAAATAGAAAGGTCGATGTACAGCACGCTCTGACAGGTGGTGAAGTTATGATCGGAAAATATTACCTTGATGGGTATTATGAAAAAGATGGTGACAGAATTGGTTTGAGTTTAATGGTTGTATGCATCATGGTCACGCATGTGACGGGTATAAAAGCTCATACTTACATATTTTTTGGAAGAATAATATGCAGTCAAGTAGGTTCAGCTCAAAACACTGCTTTTATTAGCAAAAGTCAGCATTTTAGTCCAGGAGAGACAGCCCTTCCGGCCAACG
>JBBPCY010002237.1:0-16260 GCA_037974405.1 Brachyalestes nurse
TTTTTACTCTGAAGCCAATATCTTCAAAGGTCAACATCGTAACATAACCAAACTTGGGTCACACACCACACACAAAAAGTTTTGGACATCAGCAAAAGATGGCACATGTTCACCACAAGGTGGTGCTGTAACAACGCTAATTACGTTTTTGCTCATATCTGGTTAACCGGGTCACGAAAACTCAAAATTCTTCATGCACCTTGTACCTTGGATGACCCTTAATATCATCTATATGGTCCCGCCCACATGGCCACGCCCACTTCCCCGCCATTATTCACTGCCATTGTAAGACGCCCATTTCTAATTTTGCCTATATGTCCTAAACCATACGGGATAAATTTGAAATTCTTTCACTGGCTTATCTCTTGGCACCGTGTGACTCTAATGTATATGATCACACCCATTTCCGTCTGCCATTTTTTCCCGCCATTTTGAAAAAACGTCAAAACTTTCAAAATCCATCTACTCGAAGGCCATTGCTCGAAATCTCACGAAATTTGGAACACGTCATCTCCATAGTAAGCCAACCAAAGTGACTCAAGCGGATTTATGATTTATCAAACCGCTTTGATGTTACGCGCCAATCAATTGCCAATCAATCAATTCCCTTGGCGTGGCCTAGAATTAGGCTAAAGTCAATATCTTCGCAGATCATAACATCATCAAACTTGGTATTCTCCATGTACACGTAATATTTTGGACACTTGCAGAAGATCACACAATTTGGCCATTAGGGGGCGCTATAAATTACACATTTCTATATCTTAAAAACCGCTTAAAATAAAAATACGAAATTTGGTATACATCATGTCGGGCCACTCTGGAGTCAACCACTGAAATATCTCCATGATTAATTAAAGGGGATGTGGTCTATTCGCTCCGTCTATTCGCTTTCCATTTATAAATTACTGCCCAGAGCCTACACTGAACAAGTTATAACGAAATCCTTTGCCAGACTGGTCTGTAGAGTCCGTTTATCCAAATCACACTGATTTATCAGACTACTTAACCTTTAACTGCTATGCTTGTATGTCAGTGTGTAGCAGTAATGCAAATTTACTCATGCTCTTGAGGTCCCTCAGATAAATTTCAAATTGTTCACATTGTGCTGTGGTGTGTTCACCCATGACTAAAAGGGTTAATAAATAAATGCTATATTTGGCAGTTCATTTTTTTACATCAAGACAGCTGTAGTTGTGCTATTTATCTTGACATAGCCAACTTCATAGAGAGCTGTGAATTGTTTTCACAACAGGGGGTTCTCATTCCTCCCCTTTTGCCCTTCATGGCTTGCATTCAGCTCAAAATAGGCAACTTTTCACACATAGTGTACCAGCAGTGTACTTCAGGCACGCAAACATATATGCCTGAAAAAAAATCATCATACGTCTGGGAGTTACACTTCAATATGTCCACGTTTTCCATCCTTTCCACAACACTGATTGTCCTGTTCTGTCTTGAAAAAAGTCAATTTCTTCCAATTTCTTGTTTTCCCATCTGTGCTTTTTAAACGGTGTGTCATATTCTCCATTATATAGATCTCTTCTATTATTTCTATCCATTGTTTCTCTGTAGGAAGGTCCGCTCTCTCTCACTTCCTCGCAATGGCTTTCTTACTGGCTACTAGCAGTATTTTGATAACATCTCTCTCTTTTTTGTATCTTATCTTCTAGTGAATCCAGATTATTTACTAAAATATTACTAACTTTTGGCTAATAAAAAATGGAATAAAATTTTCCAGAATTCCCCCCACATTTGGTAAATGTTTGGTGTGTGTTCCACATGTTTTGCCGTTTCTAATGTTATTTGGGCTCAAACTCTGACTCCCACCTTTCTTTTATACAGATAGTAACGTAAATTTTTTAAATACCAGAAGCCGAACATGAAATTATTCCAAGTCAAAATTAGTTTGACAACAGTCAGAAGAGTGAGGCGACGCTGTTTATTAAGGCAGCTGCATGACCCCGTGAGAACAGTGATCAGTTGTTCTCTCTTTACAATTCAGAAACCAGTTTATATAGCTTTTTTCTTAGACACGCCACCTTCTCTTTTTAGACAATATCCATTTTTATTTTTGGCCTCTCGCCCAAGCATTCCTTATTTGAATGGTTAACTCTACCTCCTCCATCAATATTGTCCTTTATCAATATGTTCTCTGCTTAGCATTTCTCACCCTTACTTGGAGATGCTTCTCCTTTTAAGTTTCAACAGGTGTGAGAGTGCAAAAATACTTTTGAAATATTTTCCTCTGTCTAAAGATTCTTCTCCTAAAAAAAACCCTCTACCTGTATGACTTTTTACCCCGTTCCCAGTTTAAACTTCTTCTCTTGACCTAATGCCACTTCAGCTGTCCTCAAATGTCCTGTGTATTGGCTTCCCTATATTTAACTATTTAAAACCAGCTCAGAAGCTCCTACCTATTTTAAACAGTCCTGAACGAAAAAATAATGGAAGAGAAAATTAACCTCATATTTAATTATTGATTGCTCCAACAATAGTTTAGTATTTGTTTGCTACTAGTTTTTGATATAGTGTTGAAATAATTCTCGTTTGAATTTTGGTTCCTTTAAATGCATCAATTATAGTCTGGATCACACCATCCGTTTCCCCAGAGGGGATAGTCTTAATTTGGTAGTCTTATCCTGGAAACTTATCAGCTCCCCATTTTTTTCTAAAGTGCACCATGCTGTGACTCCTTCGTTTACCCATTGCTTAAATCCTTTATCCTATCCATCTAGCTTAAATGTACTATCAAATGTCACCCATTTAAATATGTTAACTTCTGTCTTCACCTTGTAGTATTTTATAATCTTGAACTGTACTTCGAGTGAACATTGTAATTGGACCTATGTATGTTTTGATTCCTATAGTAGTCTGCACTGGATACACTCCACAATCTTTTTCCATTTCCTTCCATTTTGCCATGTACTCCGTTTTGCACCAGCCTACAATATATCTTAATTGAGCTGTATGGAAGTATTCTTTCAAATTTGGGAGCCCCAATCCCCCTTTTCTTTTGGTAGCTGAGGAGTTTTTTTTTTTAATCGAAGGTTTTTTCCCTCCCCAGATAAACTTTGATATAGTCCTGTCTCATGCTTGAAACTGGGTTTGGGGTATCTCATCTGGCAGGTACTGAAACAAGTAAAGTAACCTAGGAATAATATTAATTTTAATTATTACCATTTTTGAACTGAGATCCAGTGGTAGCGTAGACCATCTTTCAATATCTTTTTGCATCTTGTAGTTTATCTTGTAATTTGCTTTGTATAATTTAGGTAATACTTTTGTGATAGTGATTATGGGAATCACTCACAAAAGGATTATCTAATTTTCTATATTTTCCAGTTAAAGTCAAATGAGTCCTGGGTCTCTTTTGAAGGGGTATAATTAAATGTGAGAATCTGTTTGAGATATTTATCTTGTATCTGGAGAGGTAGCCATTTGTTTCTAAGAGCTCGGAAAGTGGGTGACAAGCATCATTCACCTCTTCTATTGTGATTTCAGCCATTAGTATTTGGTTTTGTATATTACCAATTGCTGGCAAATTTAAGAAGGCCGACATTTCCTCTTTGCTGATATAGGCTGTGTATATGACTTCTCATAGTATCTATGAAAGGTGTTTTCTGTTTCTTCTGGTATGTGTGTTATTTTACTGGTGCATGTCTAATTTTTTAGATACTATTAGTATTTATTGTTTACAAATATATGTGCTAATAATTTAGTAGCTCTTGCGTCTGTTTCATAGTAACTGTCCTTGAAATCCATTTATTTTTTTGACTTCTGATGTCATTTATCCTTGCCTTCACTGCCTTGTTTTGCAGGAGAGCCACAGGTTGGTTTTTGATAGTCATTCTGTAATTCCCTTAATCTGTCTATGCTCTGTATTTTTCTAAATTGGCATTTTTGCATATGCAGTTTTCGCATAACTTTCTTTTAAAGAGTACTTGGGATAGGGCTGTAATTCTAAAGGGTCACAGGTTTTCTTTCCAAACAACCAGGAGCTTTGGAATGAAACCTGCACCTCCTCATTGAACTTTGCAGATATTAATGCCTTACTTACAAAGGAAAACACTTTGGGAATGGCTCACTCAGCTAACTATCCTCTTATTGTGCATTACAGAGCAAATTCCAATAAATCTGCTTTCGTGTTATACCTTAGTCTGTTTGCATGCAGGGTATTTGAGCTGTGTAGGTGCTTCTAAACAATGTGAAGCTGATACTTTTACTTTTTTTTTAAATTTTGGTTTCCTAACTTAATTTCTGGCATAGAACTAACACATCCCATTGTGGGAACACAAATGATGAAAGAGATTACCATAATCATATGTTTGTGATATGCAAAAGCTGGCAATCAGGTTATATAAAAGGCTAATTTAAGGTCCAATTGCAATAATCTATCTAATATTCACAATACTTCATACTTGTACAAATGAGGAAAGAATCAAAATTGAGGAAAGTCAGTTTTTATTTTCTAAAAATATAAATCGACAGTAGCCCAAAACCATATTCCCCACACTGATGCAAAGCAGTAACTCCCAGTGTAAAAATAGCTAATCAGATTGCCATGACAGTAATTTGCATTCTTTTCATTTTAATTAATGGAGAAGATTTGTAAAGTGAAAGCTAGCTGCTGGTCAAACAGCACTGGAACAATACTCAACTCCCTATCCTGTCTTCTGTTCATCTTTCTTAACTAGAGTTCCCCCAATTGCTCCAGTTACGGCATTATATTTCACAAAAAAAAATTACTCACTGGTCCATGAAACACTGTAACGGCTTTGCAGAAGTATGATGTTCTGAGATCTCTGTAATGTAATCTACATGAGTAGTGACATAACAGCAGTGCAATAATGCTTTGCAAAGGTTGAAGACACTGAGACATTAAAAACACTGGGAATGTACATTTATACCAAGGTTGTATGCAAGCAGCACTCAACTGCCTTTATAACCAGTTGATCCCTTCATACTTTTGGTCTCCAAGATTATTTACCGCCCTAGCACAGTAACCAGCAGTGCCATCCTGATGTACATGCCGTTCTCAGCCTGCCGGAAGTATGCAGCACGAGGATCTGTATCCACCTCCACACTGCACAAAAGAGTGGAATTAATGGTGGGTTAGACACAAGGGAAACTAACACAGCTGAGAATGTTAAATCGTATTTAGGGGTACATAATATACTGGCGGCTTATATTACTCATCAATTAATGGGACATTTTAATACTGCAACTGAGTCAAGTTCAAAACATAAGTCCTTCTTTTAGCCATGTCTTTTTATTGCTATTTTAGTTGAACAAGGCCAATTTATAAAGATTTATAGGAACACTTAATAGCCTTTATGGGTAATTTAAAGTGGCAAGCCTGATTTTCTTTGTCTTTTCTTGGGGAGTTTTTCCTTGCCACTGTCGCAGTCACCCTTGGCTTGCTCATCAGAGACATTTCATTCACACACAAAAATTTCTGTCATTTTGTGAAGCTGCTTTGTGACTGTCTTTTCTTTGTCTTTTCCACTTTTCTTATTGGCCTCTCAGCTAAACTGACCAAACGTGTGGACTGAGTGAGAAATTTTTCAATGTGTAAATATGATCTTTTAGGGGCTCTGACTTGAGTCTTCAATGATATGGGTAGGCTGTGCAACCTCTAGTTTTAACTACATGTGTATGACAGTGATTACTCTCATTGTACCCTGAAATTTCACAATTGTGCATCTCTACTTCTGTGTATTATACCATCAATATAACAGTAAAATCATACCTTATTTCATTAACTCTTGGAAGTGGATGCATGACAACCATTTTCCTCTTGGCTCCGGTCATAATATGAGGGGTCAAGATAAACTGGCCAAAGCACTATAGAAGGGAAAAAAATAAATATCAGAAACAGCCATAACAGAAAGTAAAACAAGGTGGTCATATGAGTAAAGCCTCGTTCACACTGGCGCTGAATCAGGCGTTTTTTCTGGCGTTCGTTGCGCCAGGTGAGCGCAGACTGTTTTTCTGCTCATTGAAGTAAATGACAGTGTTCACACGGGTGCTCAGCCCCGGTGCTCGGTCGGTTGCGCGTTCGGGTGGCGTAAAAAAAAAAAAAAAAAAAACCTTGTATGCAATGTTTTCTTGGCGTCAATTTCTGCCGGAATCCTGACAAACGCGAAGAAAACGCCGGAACTGCATTTACATGGCGTTTGGTTGACGTTCTGGAGGACCGAATATGTCCCATGATTCAACTGTTCCGGGAACTGCGACAAATCAAGCTTTGAAGGAAAATGTAAACCTACAAATCCCAACACGTAAACAATCTGGACTGAAGAATTACTGCCCCCAGAGGTGAATACATGAAACTACACATTGGGCTGCAGGCTGGCGTTAAACAGTGTCAGACGAGTGCCAGTGTAACGCCAATCAAGCGCAGATACAAAAGGCTACAAAAACGTCTAAGGCATTCAGAGCGCATTCATTTATCCAAGCGTCCGTGTGAACAAGGCCTAAGACACTTACTGCTTTGTATTCCTCCTCAGAGGCAAACCGCTCTTTCTGAATCCTTGTCATGTAAAGTACATCAGTGTCAGGAAGGGCTTCTTCAATACTGTTGAACTCCTCCTTTTGATATAAGACATGAACTGTATTATATGGAAATGTCTCTTATTTTAAAGGAAAGGACAACACTGAAAGCAATGTTCTAAACTGGGGAGAAGATCAAAAATGTGCACCTGCTTTATGCCTTTAGAGGCAACAAAGTCAACGATCTCTGCTGGCATGCTGAGGTTTTTTGGAGCTACATAGCGCAGCATGATCCGGTACTGGGTGAGGAGCCTGGCCAGGGAATGCACGGTTCTGCCATGCTTCAAATCCCCAACCATGGTTATCTTTGAATGAGAAAGGTGAATGAGGCAGTACATTTAACAGCATCCAAAACAGAAACCTTAAGACTGTTTTTAAAGTTTCATTTAATCAAGTTCTATAAACAAAAATATATCACACTATCATACTAGTATGCTGTTAAAAGACTGGCTACATAATCCTTACAGTCATGCCATTCACAGTGCCCAGCTCCTCCCGAATGGTGAAGATATCTAAAAGAGCCTGAGTGGGGTGCTCCCCAATGCCATCCCCAGCATTGATCAGAGGCTTCCGACAGTGCTTTGTGGCTTTCTGAAATTAAGGAAAGCATTTTTACTTAATCCTGATGACATGTGTGGTAGTCTATAATGACAGCAGCAATTTAATTGTGCCATGCCAAACAGATTTTTATGTACTATAAAGTGTGTTTAGGAAGACATTAATACATTGGTTTCAGAGAAGTTCGTTGGATGCTGGATCTAACATAGTACATAAATTACAGAAATAAACAAAAAATTATAAAGGCAAAGAAAAAAAAAGAAGGAAACCAAGAAGGAAAAAGAACAGAATATAAGATGTAACATACCTCTACAGCTCCAGGTACCGGATGGCGCAGTACAATCACGTCAGCATAGCAGCTCATGGTCTGCACAGAGTCTGCCAGAGACTCGCCTTTCTGGCTGGAAGATGTGCACTCGCTGAAGTGCACCACGGAGCCACCCAGACGCTGCATTGCTGCTGCAAACGAGCTGCTGGTGCGTGTGCTCACTTCATAAAACATGGAGGCCATAATCTTACCCTGAAACAAAAACAAAGACCTCATCATGATGAGCTAGTAATGTGTGAAATGAGCGCAACAATTCGCCCGCCCCATTTACGTTTTCACTGAACTGACTTTGTAATTAGAATGACAAACAGGAAATATACGCATCATTACAAAACGATCTTCAGTCTGAAGCTTCTCCGCAAGGGGAGCTATGCTATGCTTCATGTTTCACATTTCACATTTCATGTATATAAGGTTAAATTAATATCTTGTATAAATTAAAAGTTGTGAATATGATTACTTGATAATATCATTATAAAGGACTAGATTACTCAACAGTAACAGTCCTAATAAAGTAAAGTATTTATCGGTATATATATTTTTCCCCCAACTAAGGGCACATTCACGCCTGCTTAACTCCTGGTTTCTAATGAACAGAGAGGAGCTCATTAGAAACAAGAACACAGCCCGAGCCTGTGGTGTGTGGGAAAAATAAAATCAGTAAAAAGACACTGCCAGTGCTCCAGATGCCCATCCTATGAGGCACAAAGCAAGCATAGTGAGTGACCCAAGTGCTTTGTGCTAGCCAGTGTTACATAATCACTGCTTTTGGGAGTGGCTTATTGGTTGAACATACACGCTCTTGACGATCCAAGCATTTAGAAACCCACGGCACTTGTGGGTAATACCGGCCTGACAGGAACTCCTACAATGTTATTGAGAGGATGTTATGTAGTATTATTCACTATTATTAACCATGTGGTTAGGAGTTTTTGCTGCTATTCTATGAACAGTGGAAGATGATCATTGACATGAAACAAAATTGGAGACAGGATCCTACATTCATTTCTCTCGAGGAATGAAACAAAATACAATCACTTGAGTGGGCAGTTGATGTACATCTTTTACCCCTATGTAAAGTACTCTATTGTAGTAGAAGGTCACCTTCAAGATATCCAGGCTCCTCTCTTTCTGCACCATTAGACGAAGCGTGTGAGCCACATTGAACAAGTGAGACATCTGAAAACAGAAGAAAGCAAGGGTATGAGGCCTTTCATAAACACCACAAATTGCTCACAGCGTTGCACTGCTAAAATGTAAGGGTCTATTTATCTGCAAAAGTACCAACTTAATTTGGTCTTTTTTGCACTGAGGCAGCATACAGCTCCAGACTCTATGACTAAAGTGGGCTTTAGTGGGGTCACAACACCAAAGAAAGCCAAAAAAAAGCAATTTTAGCCTGTCTACTTAAGTAGTAATTTATTTAACTCGAGGTGTGCTCTTGAACATGCATAGGTCAGATGAGCTTAATATTGCAGTAGAAATAACATTACCCACAGAAAAAAGACAGAAAAAAGGACTCCTGAGTGGCACAACTCATAGAGGTTTATCCATGGGGAGCCATAGCCATTCATGTCTGGTGTCCAACAGAGCACATTTGACTTTGCTCTCTGAATGGGCAAGATTTCCCTTGTCACACAGTGCATGCTAGCCAGCAAAGTGCATCTACTAGCTGACATAACCGCGTCGGCAGTCCGTGCTCTTTTCCAGGTGCGTTATACTGGCAGCTCAAAAAGATGCAATGGCTAGCTTCACAGCTCAGAGGAAGCACACGCTTTCTCTCACTCTACTAGTGTTTGATGTATTGCATGACAGAGCGAGTTCTACCTACTGGGTGAAATAGGAGTTGACTATATTGGGCAGAAAAAAACCCAAAAAACACAAATGTGTAAAGGTCAGACTACCTGCTCCTTGGTAAACTGATGCACGGACAGGATGTGCTGGCCCACTATTGTGTGCAGAAGAGGTGAGGTCTGGAGATGAGACACCACTAGGGGTTGGCCTCCCTGAGGAGACAGGATCCTGGCAAGTGGAGGAGGGTGTGCATATGCATCTGCAGGAAGAGCCACTTCTGAGAGGAAACAGAAGAAAAATAAATGACTAAACATACATTACTAAATATATCAGGTAACAATTCATTCACATTATACCGGGTTGATGGCTCTTAGTTTTTATGCATTAATAACCTTGTTAGCATTTTGAAACAAAATCAGCCCTATCATCAGGGTTCTCCAGCTCAGGTCCTGAAGTGACAGCACAACTTGTGGGACCATGAAAATATTAATGCAAGGAAGAACAACTGGAGGAAACAAATCGATGGAGCAGTGCATGCACAAAGAATCAAAGGAGAGATACTGTGGCAAAAGAGAGAAGTACCCAAGTAAACCCTTTAAAAACACAAGGGCTTCCCACTAAATGCATCTACAAGAACTGAAGGCACAGTGAAGCAAAAGGAAAGCGCTAGCAAAACTACTATATCAAAGGTCGAACCTGATTCAAATGCTCTTCTTAACGGTTTTTCCTCTTCAGCTGCATGCATATTGTGGAACAACATTTAGAAACACAGAAACACTGATAAGTGCACAATACATGCAACTATCCAATCATCAAAATACTGACAGTGTAACCTTTAATCTATATTTTTGGTTTTTGACTGACCATTCATAAAACGGTCGTGTCAATTTGATGTAAGACCATGAATTCAGTTCAAAAGCATGATCACTGGCATTACAGTTTGCAATTAATTGATTGATTAGCTGCTAATGGAAAAAAACTATAATTTTAAATCAGTCTTAATTCATCAGTTCAAAATTCATAAAAGCAAATCTAAAAAAATCTTTTAATTCATCTGAACATCATATGTACTGCTGCCAATTTCAAATCATTTCTCTTTTTCCAGCATTTTTGACTCTGTAGTGATTGAAGTGTGCAAGGTTTACTGTTAGAGGGCCAACAAAAAAACCCCCAAGAAAACCCCAAAACAACAACAACAAAAAAATAAACACAAACCAAGCACACCAACAACCTCAAACAGTATTAAACACCAGACATGGCTAATACAGTCACACACAGAGAAACCACTTCACTGGATACACATCCCTTGTATCTAAACACGAGTTGATTGGGAGTTGATTGGCAATCAAAGATACTGTAATTTTATTAGAATCTGTTGAGGAAACATGTTGGTGATATTAAGGAACACAGTAAGAAAAAAAACAAAAGGAAAAGGAAACATGCAAGTTACTTTCTGCCAAGACTGCAAACAAAGAACCTGAAGTTTGTGATCAAGAATCCAACTCAGCAGGGATCAAATGACTCCTTTGTTAAATTAAGATTGTATGCTACATATAATTTTACTGAACTCTTTTACTGAACTGTGCCTTTCTGTACACAAAAACATTGCTTTTCCACAATGTAATTACTGTACTCTTGACTCACCGAATTGTATTTCCATTAAATAATTAGCAGCTTCCATTAAAACCAACTGAAACCGATGAAAGCTGAGATCACATTGTGCCCCAATACGTTTAACATGAAGTAAACTATCTGATGAATATTTACCATGACCCATGCCTAACAGAGCAGTTATAAGAAAAAGAACAGGCGGGTCATTAGTGCTAGGCAATAAAACAATCCTGAGTCTTACTGTGGTCAAGGTTTTTCATTGATTACATTCTCACTTAAACGAAGCTGCAAACAACATGGTTAACAAGCGACACGAGAAAGTAGCAATTGAAAAGATGTTTAAGAACGAAAGTGGAGATGATATGGCTGGCTGCAAATAAAAAAAAGATAATGAAAGGAGTGACACTGTGACAAATCATGTGTTCCTCATTTTAGCATCAGCAATGCTTTAATGTTAAACAATCCCATGACATGCTGCTTTTGTATGCTTTTATATAGGTCTGAATGGTCCCCTAATACTGTATCTGAAGTCTCTTTCCGAAATTCAGCCTTGATGCAAAATTACAGCCACTTCAAGCCAGTCCCACAATGAGATTTTCTAAGGACGTGCCATTTCTCTTTCTGTAGCTTTAAATGATAATGAGGAGGAGTGAGCCACACGAAATTTTCTGGGCGGGCAAAGCAGGCAAAGCATGAGAAAGGGGAGGTAACCTTCAGTGCTGGGCAAGTTACTTCACTGTAATGCATTATTTATTACTTGTTACCGTCATTTCAAAGTAATTCATTACATTACAATATTACTGTATTTAAAATTACACTACTATTACATTACTTCTAATTTACTCTCACCAAAATAACTGGAAATATGGATTTGGCGATCTAAACGTAGCTCATGACGCTCAACACAGCCAGTGGAAGGTGATGTGGTATGACTGAGCTAGGCTTATGGTTAAAAACAGTACTATCCGACATTAGATCAATTGCAGGTTCACTCATCTCTCTGTACTTGAATGCTCGTTCTTAACACTGCCCTTAAAAAAATAAAACAATTATAAATCATATGAAAAATATTAGTATTATTTAACCATAAGTATTTTCATTACGGTGCTTGAGAATATAACAGTGTATTGGTTGCTTAGTTCCTTATGCTTCTATAGTGGCCTCTCATTCAAATATTAGCTTAAAAAAAAAAATCCAACCAAACTTAGACTTGAATACCAATATAATGAACAAATAATTCACTATTTAAACTTTTCTGAACAGCTTTACTACTTTGTGACAATGCATGCTTTTCGCTCACTATAATTGAGCCATTCACTCAGAACACCACAAACCATAAGTTTTGGCAGTTTGGTGAGTTAATTCGCAAATTGTAGAGTAAAAGGACATATAATGAGAAAAACATGTTTTCTTTTAGTCAAACACCAGATGCAGTACCACTGACTAATTACAAGAAGGAGGAAATTATGAGAAAACAAGGCCATTAAAACTCAAATTACCTGGGGGCAGGCCAGGGTCAGAGGCACGATGGACCCGTGGTGGGAGGATAAAGCGTCCATCTCCAGCCGATCTGCGTGGGCTTGGGGCTCGAGTACGTAGGGAATCACTGGAAGTAGCTTGTCGGGGGCGCTCAGGAGTCTGCACAACACATACAAAAGAATAGCACAAGTCAACACAAGGAACATGTTTACAAATAATGTGCTCTATAATGCACATAATTGCAGTACACAATGGAAAGCACAGATTCTACCAGATTATACCATACAGAAGGAATTGCTAGTTGCACAAACATTTAATGATGGCAGTTATTTTAGCACAGGTTGGACAGTTCCTCCAAAAATTTAATTATTGCACATCGCGTCAGCCAAGACCTCCAAACACTGGATCTGCAATTGGCCAATTTATTTTGAATTTAGCAGAGCTGTTTGGCAGTTTTATGACTAAGTGCACTTGAATGACTCACTGTAAGCAGCTGGTTGTCTGTAGCACGTAAGACATCACTTTATTTGATTCATGTTATTTTAACAGCAAGAATTTTTTTAATTTATTTTAAAAAAGGCTCATCAAAAGAGCAAACGTTATTTATTGCAACTTTGAATGATGAAATATACTGGGAACATGTTAAATGTTTCATGTATTCATTCAGCCTGCACAGTGTTTAAAAAACTTCCAGTTTAAAAAGGTTCATAAAAAAAGCTGAATTCACCACAAAATACAGTCCCTAACAACAATGCAAATTTACTGCTCGTCAAGGCTCTATTTTTGGAGATCAAAAAGTTAAATATCAACTGGGTGTTAAAGTGAGCAGCATTTGATTGATAGCAGACTGCATGACTGCCGAAGAAAACAGAAAAAAAAAAACCAATCAGAATCCTACTGAAGCCAGTCTTCCATGTATTTACTGTAGATTCTAATACCTGCTCTGTTATTATTTGCATATGAAAATCATCAGCCTGGACTGTAGGCTTTTTACAAATATCCTTTTAATCCTGTCCGGAGCTCTCAGAGGGGCTGGATCTCAAAGCAAACTGTCGATACAGACACTGTGATAACAGTCACTGACATTGCCGCAAACTTGTAATAGTCATTAGGCATCATGGTGTCGATGCTCTGAAAAAAAATTCTAAGAAACCTCTTGAGACTAACATTCTGTCTGCTTCACAAGACTACTTTCCCCTTTCTTTTTTCCTCTCAAGATTCAAGATGGTTGTCACATGCACAGCCGCACAAAACATGCAGTGAACCCTGAATTGCTTCTGACACCAGAAATAACTACAAAATAAAAAACAGATTAAAAGTAGAATAATAGTAAAAATACATAGAAGTAAACATAGAACAGTATATACTAACTATGGACTTGAAGCATCATTTACAGTGGAGAATAAATATGTGCAAATTTGCACAATGACCATGGTGAATGGTCATGCGTTACAGTTTTTAAAAAAAAAAATGCTGAGTGAATTTTCTGCTAAAAGTGAGCAATTTAGTAACTGATTTTTCAAATCAGTAAGACAGACACTGATAATGTTATCAAATTAAATGGATTAAATGATTAGGTTTAAAATGATTACTAGGAATGTGCCTGAAAGAAGAAAACCAGTGTTCAGAATGATAAATCAATAACTTTTTGCCTTTAGACTGTCATTTCCTGTGCCTTCCAACTGATAGTTGTACGTGGAAATCTCCACAATAACGCGGAAACTGCAAATATTCTCCGCATTTCTTTTTTTTTAATAAACTTTAGTTGTAAATTAAGAAAAATATAATTTACTAATTTTGTAACATATATTGACAATCTCAGCTACAGTTTCACATAAAATATAACTGTATTAACGTTAACTGTATTAAATATAACTGTTTTTGTACTGTCCAGAGAACACAAAGAAAGCTAGTCTTTTGTGTCTAACAGGATGCTTGCTGCCTGAGGCCCAGAAAATCTCAGTTGTTTTTATTAAACCCAATCAAACACATATTTGAAAACTAGAAAATTCAAGGTTTCTAGTGGTGTTACTTAAATGTTTCTAGGACCACGGAGCTTAAGATGATTGTTTTGGAACAGTCGAAGTAGCCCTCAGGAGGCATTGCCAACCTCAGAAGAATACCACTGTATTCAGAGCAGGGGCGGACTGAATAAAACGCGCTGTCCGGCGAACAGCAAATTATTGAACTGTAAAAATTACTGGTGATTACCCATACATGTAACTATTTTTATTACTAAAAAATTCTGTTAAATTATTACTGCATTTACCCTGCTTATACCAAAGAAAACGGCAGTGCATACCAAACAAAACGCCTGTGCCTGAACTAATTGTGTGGGAACACATATACGGGTTTAATAATAATAAAAAAAATCAATAATAATAATAATACAAATAATAATAAAAAATCAATAATACAAATAATAATAATAATAATAATAATAATAATAATAATGCTATACCTTTATATTTTAAGGGTAATGTATTAAGCGGAGTTTAAAATGAAATTTAAGTGTTTCAAATTTTGTCATTTTTTCTTAGAACCGAACTAATAATTGCTGGTGAAAAGGCAGATATCCTCCACATTTTTTTTGCTTATTTGTGGTAATATATAATTCTTTAGTGCTAAATTATAATATCAGTCTTAACATTCTAGCACTGCAGGAGTAAACTGTACAGTACGAATACGGGTTTACCTTTACATTTTCATTAATGTAATGTATTAAATTGAGTTTAAAATGAAATTAATTAAGTGTTTTGGGACCATATTTAGGGTTTACACTGTAAAGGTAGGAATTTTAAGACATTTTTTAACCAAAACACAACACGGTTTTTCACTACACGCGGGTGCTCTTGGAAAGTAACCCCCACGAGAAACAAGGGGTTACTGTAATTCAGTAGTCAGTTTATTCAGCATAATCGAGGCAATCTGGTGGATATGGAAAAGACCTAACAATACCAAGCCCTAGAAGCATGCAACTTGGAAATTGGTTACCTTTGGAACATCCTTTGTTGTGTCTGGGATGGTTGGAGTTGATGACCATGTTTTGACATCCTGACCATAGCCAGGAGGTACCAGTACCTAGTAGTTAAAAAGGAAGAAGATATTAAAAAAAAAATTAATAAATGATGAAATAAAAAAATATACACAAATAAAAGTATATATAAAAGTATATAGCACATATATACACACACAAATGTGCATGTCTATGTATATACTGTCAGTAAATTTTATTTAACCGCGATTAATCTCATGTTTGCCATAGTTAACTCGCGATTAATCGCACCTTTAATCGCAGTCCTAAACATACAGTTTCTAATAGTCTTATCAACATAGGAGTAGACAAATTTGTTTGCTTTGTGCAGATTTGTGTTCATTAATGACAGTCAATACTGTCAACATTTTTTCAAAAAATAATCTTACACACACTATATATATATATATTAACACAAAGGGCATTAACACAAAAGTCGACTAGTCGACTTCAGAGGCACTAGTCGACTCTGCCTGAAGGAAGTCGAGTGTTTTTTTTCTCTCTGTGCCCGCTTGTGTGCGCAACACAGTCTCGGCCTCTGATTGGCTGACGCTGACACGCGTTCAGTGACTTAACCAATTATTGTAGTCCCTTCATAAAAGGGACAGTACCGTTGCCGCTTAGGTAAACACAGACAACAACAAAGTGAGAGACACGGCAACAGAGACGCACACACATCACATGTGTGGAGATACTTGACTCTAGACACAAACAGCACTGAGACCTGCACAATCTGCAAGTCGCGGTTAAAGTACAGTGACAGTACCGGTGTGATGCAAGGCCATCTGACACACATATATACACACACACACACACACACACACACACACATATATATATACACACATACATATATATACGTATATATATATATATACACATACATATATATACGTATATA
>JBBPCY010002248.1:0-16260 GCA_037974405.1 Brachyalestes nurse
ATACACTCTCTCACAACACACACACACACTCCCTGTGGTGTAACAGTAGCATGTGTGTCAGTTACAGTCTGTTGGAGGTTTGTGTGTGTCTCTCTCACTCAGCGTCAACTTCACCCTGTCACAGCGAATATCAGTCCCTGTGTTTGTGTGTGTGTTTGGGGGGGCAGAGCAGGACACACAATGCTGTGTGTTAATAACAACACAAACAGAAGCAGAAGGTGTTTAAATCATCTCCAGAACTCCAGAACACACCTGGAAGTGGATGACGAGAACCCAATTAAATCAATAAGACTGAAATATTAGATTTACTGATTTACAGAGGGAATGATCAGTGAAGAGTGAGAACCTCCAGATTCCGCAGTTCATCAGTTAGGTGTGAATGGACAGCCTGTTTTACCTAAAGAACAGGGATCCATCATCCATCAATCCCCTTTTGAGTCTTGGCTCTTCGTGAAGTTTCTTCCTCAAGCTTTACGTTTTTCCTCTGCAAGCTCAGACCTGGATTCTGCCAAGCTGTTTTGTGACAACATTGGTTGTAAAAAGCGTGATATAAATCAAACTGAATTGAATTGAATTGATTTGATGCTCCTCAGGCTGAAAAAAGTCCCAAAACCATTGCTGAAGAGTTTGGAATTCACTGATCCACAGTCAGACAGACTGTGCTCAAACACAGGAACTTCAGAACCCACCGTTCCCTTCCCAGGAATGATGGACCCACAAACAACCCTGGGTAACTTCCCAGCATCTAAAGGCCTCCTTCACATTGGCTGATGTTAGAGGTGGGCGAAATATCGATTTTATCGATTAATTTGAATTTACAGTTCAGGACGATGTGTTTTTATGAAAACTGATTTTATTGCTTACTTTACACATGAGCGCCAAAAGCTGAACTAATGCAACACACCGTTCTACACGGGTAAATTAGCGCAGGGCACCCAAACACTTTGTGCCCAAGAAAGGTCTTGCTACATCCGTAATATGGAATTGGTTTGGTTTTGTGCCATCGGACACAGACCAAACAATTCCGACAGCTTAAGCAGCGCAGCCACTTAGCGTCCTCTGGACTAAATGACTCTCTGCAGTGCTAGCGTTAGCCATGTTAGCTAGCATTAGCCATGTTAGCTAGATGCTGTGCAGAATGCCAGTACTGTTGCTATAATTTCAGAGTTAAGTATCTCAGAGTTAAGTATTTCAGAGTTAAGTATCTCCACACATGTGATGTATGTCTGTCACCTCAGGGGCCGTGTCTCTCGTCTTGTTGTGGTTTTGTGCGTAGATTCCCCTCAAACGGCAACGGTACCGCCCCTTTTATGAAGAGACTATAGTAATTGGTTAAGTCAAGGAATGCGTGTCAGCGACAGCCAATCAGAAGCAGAGATTGCATTATGTACACAAGCATACACAGAGAGAGGAAAAAAACACATGACTAGTCGACTTCTCTCAGGGGGGGGCGTCGACTTGTGCCTCTGAAGTTGACCGACTAGTCGACTTTTCTGTTAGTGCCCCAGTGCCATATGATAAGAATGGGGCACGGTGGAAGGCGATAATAAATGCTGTCGCAATGTATATTGCAAAAGATATGGTGTCCACACATACTGTGGAAAAGCCAGGATTCATTAACATGCTAAAAGTTTTAGACCCAAAGTACTCATAGTTTTACTGGGAAATCCCCACAATAACACGCAAACTGCAAATAATCTCCACCTTTTTTTGCTTTTTTGTAGCAATAAACATATTTTTTCTTGATGTTTTCACACAAGGGGACTTACACCAGGGTTGAGCCCCCGCGCTCCAAGCGCAATTTCTCTGCGGTGCAAGCACTCATACACTTCAAACTTCAAACTCCTTCCAATGAGCCCTCATTTGTATTTTTAGCCCGAGCAGATTAGGGGTTATTCCTCGAAAACTGTTCACCTCACTGCGGTGTCCCAATACTACTGTCCCGCGACCTTTAAATTTAAATTAAAAGAGGAGAATATGGGTTTACCGATACATTTTATTTAAGGGTAATGCATTAAACTGAGTTTCAAATGAAATTAATTTTAGGCATTTTTTTACCAAAACACAACTACACGGTTTTTCACTATACGCGGGTGCTCTTGGAACATAACCCCAACGAAAAGCGGGGGATTACTGTATTGTGAAAATAGGCCATATCGCCCAGATCTAGCTGATGTTAATGTTTCTAAGTCCATCATCAGGAGAAAACTGGACCACAGCCCTGTGCCCTTCAGGATTACTGATCTCCAAACAGAACAGCACCGCAGTGATCCCAAAAACAGCGATCCTAAACACAACGACCTCAAACGCAGCAATTCAAAACACATATACGTTACCAAACCCAGCGATACCAAACTCAATGATCCCAAACACAGTAATCCCAAACATAACAATCCCAAACACGGTGATTCCCAACCTTTAGTGAACTCTGTCTCCCCCTATAGCATAAAATGCAGAAACCCCAAATCCCTGAATAAAAACCATTTTCATCAGAAAAAAATCAAACATAATTTTTCATTCAGCAGCATGAACACAGACATGATTTAATAACTTCCCCGATAGATATTTTTAGAAATTCTACCATATATGGAAAAATAAAGCTGAGGTTACTGACAAACATTTTGATTGATATTTATGCTGTTTTCACACCATATTTTGTCCGGATGTTTTTTTTTTTAGCTGCATGTGTGTTTAACTTTTTTTGTTTGTGTTTATTCTGTTTGCTGTGAGTGTGAGTGTGAAAAGACTGAACTGAAAGATTCAGGACTGTTTGCAAATATAAGTTAAAAAGTCCTCGCAACTCTAATCCACGTCTTCACACCGGAGACACGCCCACCTGCAGCATCGCGTGGGTGTTTTGAGTACACTGATAGGAATTGAGTGCGATTTCCAGTAATAGTCAGCAGGGGGCGCTGTGGCACTGCAGGAGGACGTTCAGAATGAGGAGGAAATTCTGCTAGTCCGTCAATCATCCTGAGCAGCACCGAATAATAATAATAATAATAATAATAATGACAGTTATACTGAGTGATGGGGTAGAGGAGGACAGTGTGTGAGTAACTGCAGGCTCTGTGTGATGAGTGTGTTTATATTCGTTTGTAGTCTGTATTGACCAGAGTTTAAAGTCTTCATATGTTTTTGATGTGTGTGTGTGTGTGTGTGTGTGTGTGTGCATGAGTGTGTGGTTTGACCTTGGCATAATTCAGACTACTGTCTGTTTCCTCTCTTTCATCTTCCCTCAGTTCATCACTTCCCTCGTCAGCTTCCTGTCCTCTGTATGTATCCCACTCTCTCTCTGTCTCCCTCTTTCTCCCCCCTCTGTCTCTCTCTCTCTCTCTCTCTGTTTGTCTGAGGGACAGTGGTGTATCTCTCCTGTACTCTAACCTTTGGAAGTTACAGTAATTTAAACTGATCAAAACCTTCCTGTAATGTGAATCATTTCTGACTCTGAGTTTCACTGGACCGAGAGGAAACTGAGACTAAAGCGCAGATTCTACATTTTTATTCTGAAACATATTAGTGAGCAGGAGATTTAATTTAATAAGGTGGTCAGGTTGATCGATAAAGGTACTGGGCTGAGGCTGATCTTTTCGGTAGTGAGTTCAAGATTAGATTAGATGGACCTTGTATCCTTTTGGGTGTTTTTCTTTTCTGTTGGAAACACCAGCTGCCTTTCATGTTAAGTCGTGACACACTCATCTCCTGTTATTTGATTTGATAAGCTAATTTACACTGGTTCAGTGCTGGTAACTGCCTCTTGTTTAATATTATACTTATGGTGCAATACTGGTCACTCTGAAAGGTTTACATTCTGTTCACACTATATTGTAAATATATTATTTTCTGTGTTGTCTCTGTTGTAGCTTGTACTCTATTGAATGTAGCTACATGTTCTCCATGGCCCATCACACTGTCTACATGTTCATAGCTGCTGATGACAATAAAGTACCTTAAACCTGGAGAGATATTCTGACTCACGCTGAAAACAGGGATTGTTTTTGCTTCACATTTAAAAGAACGTTTTTGGAGATATTGGGTTTTGCTCTCACAGCGACAGTTTACTAGTGTGTCTGTGTATGGTGTGTGTGCAAGGCTCATTCTTCAATCCATTATAGCGGTTGGGGTCTTTTGGTATTTCACAATGTCCGTCAAAAAGACATCGACTCCCAGAGGACGGCTGCACTCTCTTTTTCTCTTTCTCTCTCTCATAGCCCTTGACTTTCAAAGGTTCCTGGATGCCAAAATTACTATTGACATTTCAATTCCACTGCGTTTTTCTGCCCTTCTCTGTTCGTCTCTCCACTTGATGACAGGCTGGCTGAGAAATTTACATCTGAATGAAGCAGACAAACCAAATCCCCCCATCCTGCTTCCCCTAGTCCTGCCCCCACCCCCAACCCCTAATGCTCCGTCCTGCTCCAGGGCTGAAGGGGGTTTATTAATAATAATAATAATAATAATAATAATAATAATAATAATAACAATACTACTACTACTATTAATAATAATAATAATAAGAAGAAGAATCAATAAAATGTTCACTAAGTTTAATAACAGAAAAACTTAAACACAAAAAACACATAACATTTCTCCAAGCCTTCAGGTTTTGGATTTAATATGTGAGTTAGAGCAGGGCTAAGTTTTAACAGTTCAATTAATTTTATTAATATGTATGCCCCTGATTGCCTGAGGCTGTTCCAGAAACTCAATGTTACCTAAAACCAGTTTAATGGTGATTCAGTCCTTATTTTGGGGCATGACTGGAACTGTTCCATAAACTTTACAGTACACAGAAATGGAGTGAAGCCTCACCCGCAGCAAGTAGCTTTCAAGAACTGATGGAATATACTGTTTAAGTGACGCAAGGAGGGAAAGAAGTGAAAGTGTAAGATCCTATACTTGGGTGTAAGTGAGTGATGGGAGGGTCAGTGCAGGTCAGCTGGACCGGTTGTACGGCTGCACATGTGTTAAGGGCAGTGATAGCACCTTGTGGTTTCTGACCACCATCTAATGGAGATGTTTAATTTTTTATTTAAGAAATATTTAAGAAAGTTTATGTTATCTGGGAAATTTGGAGGTCCAAAAGAACCAATTTTGTTAACCTTATTCAATGATGGGAGGTGGAGAAGACTCAAGCTTTTCTGCCAGCAGTATACTTCCCATGTCTCTGAAGATTTTAGAAACACCATGCAGAAATTGGAAAGTGAAATTAATTTAGTTGAAGATGTGACGCTTAATGCAGTAAACCCAGGATATGGACAAAACCTAGAGTAGAAGAGAAGGGCTCTGGGTTCCTTTCTTCAGGAGCAGATCAAAGGGGGCCTTCTAAGGACCTAATATACAGTTAACCCCTACTAGTTCAGAATTCGCTTCAGTCATTTGCGAATTTTTTCTTAGAACCGAACAAATAATTGTTCGCAGAAACCCCACCTTATTCGTGGAAACCTCAGGTATTCTTCTTTTTTTTTTTTTTTTGCTTTTTTTGTAGTAATATTTTTTTAGATCATTTTTAATGCATTTTAATGCTAAATTATTACGAAAAATATAATTTACTAATTTTGTAAGGTACATTTTAATGAAAATTCCGCTCCATTTTCAATATAAAATGTAACTGTATAAATGTTTTGGTACTGTTGAAAAAACAGAGAAGAAAACGTGTCTCTTTGCTGCTGATTGGCTGCTGCCCTGTGACGCATCTCTGGCAGCTGCAGTCCAGCATTCCTGCAACAGTTTCTCGCGTGGAGCGTCTTGAGTGCTTCACTAAGTGTTCTCGTGTTTTTCGTTTTGTTCTTCTTGAAGCCCTGTATTTTTATTACTGTAAATTAAACTCATTTATTACTGTATTTACTCTGCTTATACCAAAGAAAATGCGCTGCATGAATCACAGTACAGTCTATTCAGGGGTAACATCAGTATTTTACATTCTAGCACTGCAGGAGACAGCAGTTCAGTGTACACTGCACAGTACGAATAAGGGTTTACCTTTACCTGGAATTAGTTAAATTAGTGTATTGGGAGCATATTGGGGGGCATATTTAGGGTTTATATTATAAAAAATATTACATCACAAATTTGCATTTTTGTGGGTGCTCTTGGAATGTAACCCCTGCAAATGTCGGGGGTTTACTGTATTTCAGTTACAGGCATGAATGCTCCAACTTTTTCTTCAATGTAGAGGAGAAAGTGAGGACAAATACTTGGGATGGTTCACCTTCAGTCTGCCAAGGGAAACATGACCTCAGACCTGCAGGTTCTCTAAGACTTGGGGGCAGGGCCGTGTTTTAAATCAGAGGGAGGAGCTGGTTTTAAACTTTTGTGTTTTGTTTTATAAAGTCTTTTTACTTTGTTTTTTTTTCTACCTTTGTTGCGCTTACATGGTGGGTTTCATTTTTATTTATTATTTGATGGTGTCTTAAATATTGGACTGTGAGTGAGGTCACGGTTTAGTACTAATGTGCCAATAAAGGAAAGTCTGTTTCTCTGTCTGCTTTATCACCCCAACAAGATTAGCAGTGATTTAATTAGACAAAGAACAAAAGGAACATGATGTCCATCTGCGCAGATATTAGTGTGCGCACACACACACACACACACACATACACACATCGAACGGAACATCTAAGGCTCCTGATAAAAGAACTATACAAAACAATGTAACCACTGGACACTGTTGTGAGCTTTTGTGTGTGTGTGTGTGTGTGTGTGTGTGTGTGTGTAGATGTCAGGTGTCATGTTCACAATGACGGTAATTACACAGTAAGTCATTCAATTAAAGTCACTGCTGTACTAATTAACCAATCACTTTCCAGCTCAGAGGGAGTTACAGAGGGAGAGAGAGATACAGAGAGACAGGCATACAAAGAGAGAGAGAGAGAGATACAGAGATGTTGTCAATGTTACTATAAAGCACCTTGAGCATGGCCACAAAATCTGGGGAGAAACCAAATGCATGCAAAGTGCTCCACAAATACTGGCGCTCGACCTGGTCAAATGCCTTTTGCTGGTCCAAAGAAATGAGACCTAAACTATCCCCGCCCAATAAACCAGAGACATCCAAGTAGTCACAAATTAAACAAATGTTGTTCCTTATTGTTCTGTTGGGAACGCAATAGGTCTGATCTTGGTGTATGATCGAGTCCATCACTTCTCTCAGCCTGTTTGCCAGCACTTTAGAGAGGGCTTTATAATCATTGCACAGCAGACGTACAGACCTCCAGTTTGTAATATGGTAGAAGTCTCCTTTTTTAGGCAATAGAGCAAGCGCTGCCCTTAGACAGCCCACCGGCTGTCTGCCTTTAAACAGACTTTCAGCGAGTACTTCAAGCAAGTCAGGGCCCAGAATCAACCAAAAGGTCTTGTAGAATTCCACAGGCAGGCCATCAATACCGGGTTGCCATTTGTCATGCTGATAAGCGCCCCATGCAGTTCCTGTACTGCCAACTTGAGTGAGAATCGCATTCCCTTGTGCAGATAGGTAAACCCTCTGGTCATTCTTCTTTTCTAGTAAGAAAAAAGTTGGTGGAGCGTCCATTTCAGCATTCTGAAAACCAGTGCCCCTTTACACCAAACAGACCCGCTTCCACTCTATTTAAGTTTGAGCTTCGTAAACAAGATTAGATTTTCCGTCGATTCACATAATTGCTGGAGTTCTAGTATATAGCTCCCCTATATTGCAAACCGTGTCCTTAGTAAGATTAACAGCGCACTGCGTACAAAACTGTTGTATCTGTAATTTACCTATTTCCCACCACTTTCTCAAAGAAGCAAAAAGGTGCTTATCTCTTCTCCACTGTGTCCAAAACAATTCAAAACACTGTTTAAAATTACCATACTCTTCTGGCCGTCAGGGAGGGACGTGTCGTAGAGCTGGGATCCATCTCCCTCACTGTCCGAGCTGCTGTTTCCCTTTTCTTCGGGTTCTTCCACTTAGACTTCACTGTTTTCCCGGAGTTTTAAGAACAGTGTGATCACTGGCCTCTGCAAGACTGTCTACCTCGTTGTTAAGATTGTCCCGCTGAATTAGTCGGCATAGCTTCTCCGGCGGCGCTAGTCTGACTTTCTCTCGTAACATTAGCGGTGTCGGGCCGTGCACCGACGCACCAGTCCCCACCCGGACCACATCAAACCGTTCATTGTGGACACTGCTTTTATATTTTCACACCCCACCACCTCACCCACAGCCAGTACACACTCATCCCCTGAAACCTAAAAAAAAATCACCGGCACTGTCAACGTGACAGTGAATTAAAATGAAAAGAAGCTGGCCCCCACACCTATTTAACCCATGAATATACTTGGAAAAGACACTAGAAAGGTACACCAAAAAGGTATAACTTCTTTGGTGTTTTTTTGTGCGTGTGCGTATACATGCAAAGTAACGTCTATGCAAAGTAAAGTGGCCACTAGTCATGCGTGAACACACCACAGCACAGCAAACAGTGTGAACAATGTGAAATTCTTTCTCTGCATTTAACCCATTCACCAAGTGAAGCAGTGAAGCAGCAGCAGCCACTGATAGGGGCCGCCTGGAGAGCTGTGTGTGGTGACAGTACCTTGCTCAAGGGTACCTCAGTGGTGCCACCAGCAGTCCTGGAATTCAAACCCACAACCTTCTGATCGCAGGGGCATCTCCCTAAACACCAGGCCACCAGCTGCCTCAGCTGTGCCTGTGTTTATGTGGGAGTGTGTGGGTGCAGTGCGTGTGTATTTGTGAGTGTGTATGTGGGAGTGTGTGTGTGGAGTGTTTCTATGTTGGAGTGTGTGTTGGGGGGTTTGGGTTGGTGAATTCTCAGGTTTGGATGTATTAGCACTAACATTTGTGGTGATGTGTGTGAGGTGAAGTGTCTCTGTAAACTGCTCTGTGTGTGTGTGTGTTTGTGCATTTGTGTATGTGATGAGTGTGTGTGTGTGGGTGTCTTGAGTTTTGTGGGCATATGTGTTTTGGATGGTTTAAGAATTTCCTATTCTTTAACTGCTCAGTTATTTATTGCCAATTTATTAATTTCTGACTTTTTCATTTCTGATATTGCTCAGCATTGACTGTAAGACAAACACAGCGAAACACTGCTATTAAGTAAAAAGTTTGCAGTTTTATTTGCATATAAAGGTAAATATGTCACAATGAAAGCGCCAAAAAAAGTAGGTGTGGCGGAGGGGGGCAGAGCTTTGGGACAGGCTGAGAGGAGTACACGCACACACACACACACACACACACACACACACAGCTCAAAGCTTGACTGACAGCGGGGTTTTTTGTGCATTTACACAGTGCAAAAAAAAATACAAATCAAAACACAAAACTTTCAGAATAAACATTTCAGAGGACAAATAAACCTTTTTCAGACAGAAATGCAGCTCAGATATTTAAGATCACACAAACATTCATACACACACACACACACACACACACACACACACACACACACACACGCACACACACACACACATACATACACACACAGCTGTAAAGCTGTAAGTTTTAACACATTTACATTCTCACTGCACACGGAGGTGCAGCAGGACATCTCTACAGGCATGAGACTTCTCTTAGTGCGGAAATAAATATGAGAAGTGGGGGTGGTGGGGGTGTTGTGGGGACTGTTTTGGGGGGTTGTCTGGTAGGGTGGTTATCAGGGGATTGTGCGGGGAGGCTATCGGGGGACTGGGTGTTCTATTTGCGGGGGGTGGGGCTTGGGCTTGAGCTGTTATAAGGCAGTTTCAGACTAAAAAAAGTGTACTTGTCCTCAGGAGGAAAAACGAAATCGATTCTGAGAACCGAAAATAAGAGAAATTTTACAAATTCACAAACTTTATCTTACAGATTCCATTACTTCTTTTTTAACGGCCTTTCCCTAAAACTTCCACTGAATGGTTTACGAGAGGCCGAGAATTTCATCCTTAAAGAAACACTGAACAGAATTTCTCCAAAATCTTTCTGAAAGAAAAGCTAAAGAAGAGCTCAGGAGCTGGGGGGGTTCGGCAGGTCAAAGACGATGGGGGGGTTTGTGGGCTGAAAGCTGACTGTGCAGGTCGAGGCATTGATGAACGTCGTGTACCCATCTGTCATAATGCCATAGCCTACAGGAGAAGGAAGGAGGCAGAGTCAACATTAATGACACACCCATTACATTCTTAGTATATCTTGAGAATGACTGTAATTACTGTGTGTTGCAGTGTGAAGATTACACAGAGTTTCAGCACAGGATTAGGCTCAGATCACAGCTGTGGTTCTGCTGGACGACAGGATTATACCTGTAATCTAATAACGAACACACTCTACTCTGGAACAGTCTGCTCGGAGCCACTAGTCTGAAAACCAGAGGTAGAACGGAACGCTTTAAAGTTCACTGGATTCAGCTTCAATATTGACGTGGCCAGAGCTCTGCTGTCCTTCATTAAAGTTCATCAATAAATCTGACCTAAAGACCTGCAGTGAGGAGCGCTGCCGTTAACAAACACCCATCATGTAACCACGATTTCTGGGAGGAGCTGTAGCTCCATGGAACACACTCTGAACATTTTAATCTCTGTAGATTAAAATGAAGTGTTTATCATTAAGTAAACATAAACGTGTGTGTTAGTGTGAATAGTGAGTGTGTATAGATGTGTGTGTATAATGTGTGTGTGTGTGGGTGTATGATTGTATGTGTGTGTGTGCGTACCTTCATGTATTCCTCCGTAAGTGTGTAGTTTTGGTCTGACTCTGCGCTGCACTGTGTTCAGTAGCTCCACACACCCGACACGCTGCAACTCTTTAGGAACCCAGTCACGGAACCCTGAGAACCACAAGGCAACACTCTCAGGATCATATCATCCCTTCACACACCTCCTCACACACCTCCCCAAAAACCTCTTTATGCATTTACTCACACACCTCCTCAATCACAACCTGACCTCCCGACACCTCTTCACACACCTCCGTATGCATTTCCTCACACACCTCCCCTTACACCTCCTCAAACTTCTCCTCACAGCACCTCCTCACACACATCCTCAAACTTCCTTATTTGCTCACCGAGGGGGGGTCCATGGGTCATCAGGATGTCGATGCCCTCGGGGATCAGGTTCCACTTGTCCAGTAGAGACTGACCGCGGGGCAAATTAAACCCCCAACCATTAAACCAAGGGGTCCTGAAAACACACACACACACACACACATTGATGCAAATACAGTTTTCTGTCTATCAAACTGTATTATCTTGTGTAGATTAAATGAAAGAATGAATAGCAAATGTTCTGGCTGCAAAGTGCCTAAAGATACAAGGAGCCTAGATAAAGGTGTTCTATCCCCTCAGCATTCAGCACCACCAGTATACTGATCACCAGCATGGTCATCTGGAATGATTGGCACCTGTTTCTTTACTGGTTCAGGTCTTACATGTGAGTAAAACTGGTCAGGTTCAGGGACTGGACTAAAAAGAGTCTTTGAAATTCTTTCAGGAAGCCTGGAGAACTGTTCCTCAAGACTACATTAAAAATGCACAACAGTCTGGATCTTTGGAAGCGAAATAGAAAGAAATGAGTGGTGCACCAAGACTTGCATGCTACTGCACATTTTAAATCAACCTGCAGTTCGCAATATATCCAGCAGAGTGTGCAGTGTATTACAGTCGGGTGAAGCTGTTTGCTGATGTACAACTTGCAACTGTCACCTCTCCTTAAATGATTTAAGAGTCACAAAGCAGAGGGGGTTTATTGATTACCATCAAAAATTATTTGTTTTAGTTTATTAATAGCTTTATTTTATGACATTAATACCTTTATTTTATGACAGGATAGTTCACCACTTTTTATCACAAAACAGCAGAAGAGCAGAGAGCTGGGGTAGGAGCTACAGACTATCAGAAAAGTAGAATCAGAACCATTGAAACAGCAGCAGAAACGAGAGAGAGAGAGAGAGAGAGAGAGAGAGAGAGAGAATAAAGAGAAAGAACCAAGAGAGAAGGAGAGAGAGAGAGTCTGTCTGGAGAGGAGAGGTGAGAAGTGGGGAGAAGGAGAGGGGAGAGGAGAGGAGAGAGGTGGGGAGGAGCAAGGGACAGGAGGACAGGAGAGATGGGGAGAGGAGTAGAGGAGAGGAGGGGAAGATAGGAGAAGAGGAGAGAAGGAAAGGAGGCGAGAGGAGTGGAGGAGAGGCAGACAGGAGTAGAGGATGGGAGAGGAGAGGAGGAGAAGGGAGGAGAGGGGGGAGACAGTGAGAAAAGGAGAGGAGGAGAGAGGAGGAGAAGAAAGGAGAGGAAGATAGGACGAGAGGAAGAAAGCGGCGAGGAAGCCAGGAGAGGAGATGAGAGGAAAAGAGGAGGACAGGAGGGGAGAGGAGAGAAGGAGAGAAAGACAGGGGGACAGAAGGGGAGAACGAGAGGAGAGGAGGGGGAGGAGGGTTCCAGAAGATGTTCCTGGGGGGTGTTTTCTCAGGAGGCCCTGGGGGGGTGTTTAGGCGGGCCCGGGACTCTCCTTGTGTGGTTCTGCCGGGGTGGTTAGTTACCCAAACACTGACGTGCTTTAGGTGGAACAGAACATTATGAATGAGAATCTGGTGAGAACCCATGAGGTGTGTCAGCCTTTGATCTTCTCTTTGTGGACCTTCTGGAGTAAAATAAAGCTCTGCAGCTCTATAGTGAGAGGGGAGAACCTCTCACATTAAACCTCAGAACGGGGAAGTGGATCTGAGGAGACTCTCCTCACTGAGATCAGGATTAATGAGCAAAAAAAATTTAATCAACTAAATAATAACATTATAACATAAAAATAGTTACATGTAGAAAGTCATGTTAAAACGTATCTCAATCAATTACATCTGTAATATAGTGTAATAAACTGTAATATGATGTAATAAAGTGTAACATTTAATAAAATGTAATAGAGAGCAATAGCAGCTGGTAGGCTCTGCAATCAGATGGTTGTGGGTTTGAATCTCAGCTGCTAGTGTCATGACTGAAGTAAGTCTGCGCAAGATGTCCAATTTATTTTAAACTGGAAGTTCTGGGAGCAGAAGGTGAGGAAAGGTTCGGAGAGCAGGTTCTGCTAGCAGAAGGTGAGGGAAGGTTTAGAGAGGAGGTTCTGGGAGCTCCAGTGGTGCATTTCTGAACCTCCACAGACCAAACACACAAAAAAAGAACTGTTCCCTTCACACACTACTCCTATTATACTGAGTATGTGTGTGTGTGTGTGTGTGTGTGTGTGTGTGTGTGTGTGTGTGTGTGTGTGTGTGTGTGTGTGTGTGTGTGTGTGTTAGATTAGACAGCCGCAGAGCCATCTGGATATCATCACCCAGACTAATGGAGAAACATCAGATCTGAGCAGATCCACACTTGAGACCTGATACTACACACCTCCCATACCCCACACACCTCCCCTACCACACACACACACATCTCCCATACCCCACACACCTCCCCTACCACACACACACATCTCCCATACCCCACACACCTCCCATACCACACAAACAGCTCCCATACCACTAGGGATGGGAACTGAAAATCGGTTGACTGTTTGGTTTGAATCATTCTGAATAAAGTTTGTTTTGTTATTTAAACAGTTTTTTTTTGTTTAATTGAAATAGGGAATCGATAAGAACCGAAATCGATTAAGCAGAACCGGAACCTGAAACGAAAAAATTCTAACGATACCCATCCCTACATACCACACACACCTCCCATACTACACACACCTGTTATACCACACACTTCTCATAACACCAACATCTCCCATACTGTACACCTCTCATACTGTAGACCTCCCATACCCCACACCTCTCATAACACACACCTCCCATAATGCACACACCTCACATACCACAGTAGTGGGGAGTGAGCAGGGAGTGAAAGGAGAGTGAGGGGGAGCGAGTAGAGAGTGAAGGGGGTACACACACAGACACACACACACACAGTCACCTCTGCTCATGTGTGGAGGATTAAAGTCTGTGAATAATATTCAGAGAAGACAAAACTACTGGCAGGCAGTTTAAAAGGATTTTATATTGATTTATTGATTATCTATTGACATACTGATTATAATTATAAACTGTAATAAAATCAATAAGTCCTGGCATTGTTTGTTTTACACACACAACAGTCTGTATCCCTGTGACTGACTGTGATGGGCTAAAATACACTTTTAAAATACACTACTGGTTAAAAAAGCTCTGAAGCTTCAGTGGTCTTATTTTGTTGAAGAGTAAAGGTGGAAAGAAGTTCTCATTATTAGACTCGCGGAGGTGCCGCTAAAAAGACACAGCTGTAACAGGTCGTTACCGACCGTGAGCTGAAGCTCTGCTGCAGCATTGAGTGTGTGCGTGTGTGGAGGAGCTGAATATTGTCTTTCACAGCAGAGTTTAAAAGAGGTGAAAAAAATCTGACTGCAAAACAAGTGTTAGAGTGTGTTTCCGACGAAGAGCTTTAATCTGACGTGAATATCTTTCTATATTCTATGATATGTATAATAGATATGTGTACTGTGAAAGCCTTGGGCTTCATCACCCCCTTCTGGTACAAATGTCTTTAAAAAAATACCTGCATTCTTTATGTCCCCATTTATTGATTTGGTGTGTTTAGCCCAGGTTAGTGTGTAAAGCTAATTTTGGGTCCAGCCCGTAAATTGTGAATTGTTTATGGATAAAATTCGATAAAAGTCGAAACCACATGATGGCTCTAGAACCACAAACGGAAGAGTGTAACAAAACCCGTGTGACCTCCCCTTTATGAACACACATGCCAGCAGGGGGCAGCGCCTCAGATCTTTTCAGGGAAACCTGAGTGCTCCTGAAGGACAGATCAGCTCATTCACCACTTGGAGGCCTTTCACAGCACCTCCATTCAGCCCTGCAGCCCCAGGACTGCACAGGTGGGATCATGTTACTGGGGCATCCAGCCTCATCCCTGCCCCCCTCACATATTAACACCTCAACTTCTCATTGTTGGTGCAGGTCAGGCTCAAAGGGCCTTCAGTATTAAGAACTTCCACATAAAGGTTCTTCCTTTAAAGAACCTATGTTCTACTTTCTTCTACAGTTTAATTTGTTATTCAGAGCTCTGTTTAAAATGTGTGAAGCACAAACACTCCAACTGCTCCTCACCCCAGAATTGTTTTTCAAAAAACACTACCTGAACAAAAACATGAACAAAGCATGATCATCTAACTTAAGTTCAGAACCAGTGATGAAACAAGTGCAGATTATATTGCAGATCTAATTGATGACGCCGGTGATCAGTATATTGGTGGTGCTGAATGCTGAGTGGTTGGTCACATTTCTTTCATTTAATCTACTCAACATACCAAAGATAATACAATTTCACAGAAAACTGTTTCTGCACCAAACATGGTGTTTCAAAGCAAAATAGAAATGAGAGGGGTTCAAGACTTTTGCACGGTACTGTAGGTTAACGACTTAGGACTATGGGTTATAAGTGTGTCTGACAAATATAACAGACGTTTTTAGGACCTCAGTTTTGTCTTGGTATTCCTGATGTGAACTAACAGAAACTTCAGTCTTCTACTCCAAGACCCACAGATCAAAAGGAGATGAGGCATAACAGATCTCATCCCAATTAATGTTATGCCATTGCTACTTGTTCTCTCTTCACTGCCAGAGCAAAAGAGCAAAAGACAGATCTCTCTCTCTCCTTTAGAGTAGTCCGGCTGACACCAATCCTTTCGTCAGAAGGTCAAGAGTGACAGGATGAGAGATGCAGATCTACTCCAGTTTATAAAAGTTTAGACCATCAAAAACGCCAGGACACTCTGAAACTGGAAAATGGTCAAAAGACAGAGAGAGAGAGAGAGAGAGAGAGAACAGAAAGAGAGAAAGCGATAGAGAGCGCACAGAAAGAGAGAGAGCAAGAGAAAGAGAGAGATAGAGAACAGAAAAAGAGAGAACAGAAAGAGACAGTGTTTTCAGTATTTTTAAAATATAAATATATGAATATAATTCATGTTCAGACCAAAATAGCCAAACTTAATCACTGCAAACAGCATCCCATCCTCCTGTGTGCATGTGTGTAAGTGAGAGTCTGTATCACAACACACTGTGGAGTGAAGGCAATGAAAAATACATGATTTAACCCCCTACACATGGGTCAGGGGGTTTAACTGGTGGCGTTCATGGTGGTTGGGTTTTTTTGGGGGGAGCTGACTTTTTTTTGCCGGGGGGTCAGGGGGTGAGGGTGTTTGTGTGTATTTCAGGAATTGTGCAGGCTGAAGCTGGCGGGGGGGGGGGGGGGGGAAGGAGCAAAGATGAGGATCAAAATGAAACTCCCTGACCCA